>VZTO01017920.1:37769-52493 GCA_013400615.1 Syrrhaptes paradoxus
GGGGACGGGGTGAGCACACGGGGACAGCGGGGGACAGGGGTGGTTGCACGGGGACAGCGGGGGACGGGGGTGGCTGCACGGGGACAGTAGGGGACAGGGACAGAGGGAGTGAGGCAGCGGCTGGTGGCGGTCACACCTCCCTGGGCAGGTAACCCCTGACGGGAGGTGACCGGGTGGGAGATTCCTGCTCCTGATCCCATCGGGTCGTTGGCTCCAGGTGACCGGGAGCTCCTCCGGCCGGGGCTGAGGTCAGGAGCGAGGATCCTGCCTGGGCTGGGGGTGATTCACGCTCCGGTTGGGTTTTTTCCTGACATCAGCCAACAGCGGCAGCGGGATTGGGGCTGGGCGCCAGCACTGGAAAACGCTCCCATCAGTGGGGGCACCAGCTGGAGATCTGCAGAGGGGATGGGGGCCAGCTGCGCCCCTCCACCGTCTCGGGGTTGGCTCCAGTGGGGTCCCAGCGGGACACGGGCACCGGGGCAGCTGCAGGGTGGGATGCGGGACGCAGGACATGGGGCAGGAGGTGGGATGTGGGACGCAGGATGCGGGAAGGCGGCATTTGATCCTTGTTGCTTTGATGGGATCAGCAGAGCAGAGCTCCTGCCTCTCCTGATGTGTGCTGGGACCCCAACTAGAGCTGCAGCTACATTTACCTCCCAGGGGGACACATTTTTCGGAGCAGTTTCAAAAATCTCTGTGGGCGGCGACAGCCCATCTGTCTGTCCTGCTGCACGTGCACGGACACGGCCTCTGGAGACCTGATCTTGGCTGCAGAGCTGGAGCTGGCGCTTGGGGAAGGGGACAGAGATGGGGATAGGAATGGGAACAGGGATGGGGATGGGGATATGGAACAGGGATGGGTTTGGGGATGGGTTTGGGGATGGGGACAGGGATGGGGACAGTCTGCCCTTGTGCTGGCAGCAGCCGAGGGCAGCACTGTGACCATCTGGAGCTGCCAGTGACACACAGTGCGGCGAAGGCAGGGTTTTGCCAGGAACGGGGGGTTGCTGGAGGGGCAGAGGCTGCTTTCCCCGGGAAGGGGGTGGGCTCAGCTCAGCACCAGCAGGGGGGAAGCAGCAGCTGGGTCTGCTGCAGCAGGAGGGATCCCAAAGCCACGGGCAGCGGGAAATCACTCGCAGGGCAGTGAATGGCAGCTGGTGCTGAGCTCCGTGGGCCTCTCCCAGCTGAGCTCTGAGCCAGACACAAATCATCCTGGATTTCTCCTCCTGGAGCCAGCACTGGGGAGAGGCCGTTTGCTTGGGAGCTGGAGTCAGCCCGGGGGACCAGTGGCCTGTTTGGACCAGTTGCACATTTATGTGCCCCCCCGGGAACCGGGCAGTCGGAGGGACCAGCTGCCCACCGCCGCCGAGGGCTATGAGCTGTGCTTCGCCGTGTGTTTTATTGTGGCAAGAGCAGGGTTGGGTTTCAGCATGTGCCTTTTTCATCCTTGCAGCACTTTTATGTACGCAGTCAGAAACCCTCCCTGCCTGCTGCCAGCTGCACGGGAAGGCTTCGGGGATGTTTACAGGATTTTATTCTCTCTCATTTTTTCCTGTGGCTGCTGGGGCCTGTTGTTAAGATAAATCAGATTTCAGACCACAGTCCCCATGCTCTCAGGCTGGGGATGTTTAGCTGCTGTTTCAGAGAGGGCATTTCAGGATCAGCGCAGGAAGGTGGGGCCGCCTCTCCCCGGTTTCCAGGTCCCCTCTCCCTGGTTCCTGGCCCCGGTTCTGCTCCATCGTCCAGCCGGGACAGAGACCCCCAGGGAGCGAGCACGGGGGGGCTGGGGCTGTCCAGGTGTTGGCGGGGGCTCTGGCCAGTGGAACCCATCCTCCGAAGGGGCCAGTGGCGGGTGAAAGGCTCCTTTCTTCAGGCTCTGGGATGATGGAGGCACCAGGCAGGTGTGGGGGGGGATCTATCAGGAGCATCTCAGTGTCAGGTGTTTACACGCAGCACCCGGGGAGCTTCGCCAAGGGCCTGCTCCCCTGTGCTGACTAACACCTTCTTCCCCCCACTTGCTCCCTCGGTTTCACGCGCCAGGAGCCCAGACTCATGCCAGATTTGAGCTGATCCCCCTTTGCTGCTGTGCAAGGCAGAGTTTGGAAGTTCCCCGTGTTTTCTGGGATAAAGCGTGTTCCCCTCGCTGCGTGCCGCCTTGTGCTCACCATGGGCCAGGCTCCGGCCGTGCGGGGATGAGCCTCGGGGGCTGAGCTGCAGCAAGCATCCCTCCGGGCTGGGCTGGGGGCTGGAGCTGCTTCATCAGGCAGCTGCCTGCGTGCGCTCACCCTCCCTGGGGACTCACTGCAAAGGAGCAAAAAGCCTTTTCCCTCCCAGCGGCACCGGGGATGCCGTCAGTGCTGCTCTTCCACGTGTCCGGGAGGGTAGCAGCCCCTCGCCCTGCCACCCAGCCCCTCGCCCTGCCACCCAGCCCAGGGCAGCCCGGCTCTGCCAGATGTGCTGCATCCAAAATCCGATGGGCAGCAAACGGGGCAGAGCCCAGGAGGAGGGCAGTGTCTGGGCACTCGGGGTCCCGAACCCCAGCACCCCAGGTCCCCCCACAGACCTCGACACCTCACCAGTCTGTGTGGCTCCTCAGGGACTTCCCAAAGGTGGGGTTCTCCCCCCAAGGGTGGGATTCTCCACCCAAAGTAGGGCTCAGATCGCTGCTGGGACTCCCTCAGGCTGCCCCAGCAGGAGCCCAGTGGCCTGTGTCCCTGTCCCAGCCCTGGGGGGGCAGAGGCTCCGCAGCACCTCCATCCTCCTGTGCCCTTGGGGGGCTCACACCGCAGCCACGAGCAGGGTCTTGCCCGGTTCTTGGCGAGCTGGGGAGGGCGGTGGGACAGCACGGCCGCTCCCTGGGGGTTCCTCCGGGACCAGGGCGGGGTGGGGAGACACCCGCTGGCACCGGGCGGGGGTCGGCGGGGGNCGGCGGGCGCGGGGCGAGGCCGGCGGGGGCGGGCGCTGCCGGGGCGGGTTCGGCGGCTCCGTCCTCCCTCCGGAAGTCTCTCCCGCTCCCTCCTTTCTCCTCCTTCTCCCCCGACAACATGGCCGCGAAGTCGGACGGTGGCGGCGGCCCGGCCGTGAGGCTGGAGAGCCCGGAGGGGGGGGAAAGCGGCGGTGCGGGGGGAAGGCGGGGGTGCAGCGCGGCCCCCCCAGCCCGGCGGTACCGGCTGCGGGACGGGTGCTGGGTGCTGTGCGCCCTCCTGGTGTGTTTCGCGGACGGAGCGTCGGACCTGTGGCTGGCGGCCCAGTACTACGTGCGGGGGCAGCGGTGGTGGTTCGGGCTGACGCTGCTCTTCGTGCTGCTGCCCTCGCTCGTGGTGCAGCTGCTCAGCTTCCGCTGGGCCGTGTACGACTGGGGCGCCGCCAGCACCAAGGACAGCGCCGGCGCCAGCACCAAGGACAGCGCCCGCGGGGCCCGCGGCTGCTGCCGCCTCTGCGCCTGGCTGCTGCAGGGGCTCATCCACCTGCTGCAGCTGGGGCAGGTCTGGAGGTACGGGGGGGTCTGGGGGGGTCAGGGGGTGTGGGATGGGGCTGCTGCAGGGGCTCATCCACCTGCTGCAGCTGGGGCAGGTCTGGAGGTACGGGGGGGTCTGGGGGGGTCAGGGGGTGTGGGATGGGGCTGCTGCAGGGGCTCATCCACCTGCTGCAGCTGGGGCAGGTCTGGAGGTACGGGGGGGTCTGGGGGGGTCAGGGGGTGTGGGATGGGGCTGCTGCAGGGGCTCATCCACCTGCTGCAGCTGGGGCAGGTCTGGAGGTACGGGGGGGTCTGGGGGGGTCAGGGGGTGTGGGATGGGGCTGCTGCAGGGGCTCATCCACCTGCTGCAGCTGGGGCAGGTCTGGAGGTACGGGGGGGTCTGGGGGGGTCAGGGGGTGTGGGATGGGGCTGCTGCAGGGGCTCATCCACCTGCTGCAGCTGGGGCAGGTCTGGAGGTACGGGGGGGTCTGGGGGGGTCAGGGGGTGTGGGATGGGGCTGCTGCAGGGGCTCATCCACCTGCTGCAGCTGGGGCAGGTCTGGAGGTACGGGGCTGCTGGGCAGGTCAGGGGGTGGGAGGGGACTGCCTCAGCTGGAGCAGATCTGGAGATACAGGGGGGCTTGGGGTTGGGATGGGGCTGGAGGGAGGGGCGGGGTGCAGTGGGGACACGGATGGGGATAACAGGGCAGCAGAGGGGACACACGTGGGGTGGAAGAGCATGGAGTGAAGTGGGTGGGGATGGCGAGGTGCAGCAGGGTCCCAGGTAGCTGAGGGGGGGCATGGGGATCAATCCCTCTGTGTACACAGTAGAATGAGGGGTGGGGGAGAGCCCCCCAGCAGAGCCCAGCTGTGGGTGTGGGGGGTGTGGGCAGGAGCTGGCACGAGGAGCCAGCAGCCTGGCTGGTGGCACAGCCCTGCTGTCCCCATGAGCGGGGTGCTGGGCCTGCTGGGGGGCCCACTTGGCCACGGCAGCCAGGTCCAGGGGGGTGTGGAGTGCTTCTGCTGGGCCCCGAACACCCTGGGCTCAGACTCCCCGTGCTCCCACTCAGAGCTCACCATAGGCTGCAGGATGGCAGGTGATGAGGTGCCATTTGTCCCCAGCCTGGCCCAGTGTCCCCCCAGGGCTGTGCTCCCACTGCCGGGGCTGGGAGAGGCCGGCGGTGCCTGGCAGCTTGGCAGGCAGGACAGGGAGGAACAGGCAGGAGCAGGGAGGACAGGCAGGACATGCAGGAGCAGGCAGGACAGGCAGGAGCCCTTTGCCTGCGGCTCCACAGACCCTCCAGCAGCCTGGGTGGACGGTTTGTTGGCACCTTCGTCCCCTGTGCCACAGAACCCTCCCAGCCCCGCTCAGCTCCATCCTCAGAGCGCTGGGAAGAGCCGGGGGTGGCACTGGGGAGGCTGGGGCTGGGAGGGGAGCGGAGACAACGGCAAATTCCCAGAACCATGCACGGAGCAGACAGCACTCCAGCTTGGTTCTGGTGGGTTCCCCTCCTGTAGCACCTCCACTCCCTGTTCCCTGCATGTGTTTGTTCAGCTGCTGCTTTTCCTGGGATGCTCCCGGGATGTCTCACTTTGTTTCATGGTCCAGCATGCTCCGTGCCTGAGGGGGTCCTGCCCCTTCCCCACCAACACAGCCGCTGCCCGCCCCTCCCCGACACAACTCTCGGGGTGTGCTGGCTGCAGGATGGGTGCAGATCCTGCCGAATGTGCTGGACGGGGAGGACAGGAGCTCTCTGGCCCACCCGTGTGCTGGAAATTGTCTGCTCCTGGCCGGGCTGGGGCCAGGGGCTTTGCCGCGGCGGTGTCAGCCATGCTGTGCTGATCTGTGACACCACAGAGGCTCTTAAGCCAATTAAAGCGGCAACTCTCAGCCCTGACCCTCCAGGACATGTTGGTTCTCAAGCTGCAGCTGAGGTTCTTGCTAATCGCGGGATTTGGGATGAGCTGGGGTGACCAGTTTAATGCAGTTTGCTAAACCCATTAAGCGAGGCTGGATCCGGCGCAGGTGGATGCGGCAGTTTACGAAGTGGTTGGATAAATTCTGCACGTGAAGGGAAAGCTTTTCCCCAGGCAGGTCACTGTGCCCTTTGTCCATCATCTCCCCTTTTCCCCACAATTCCCCTCCTTCCTCGGAGGGTCTCACCCCACCCCAATCTCTGCCAAACATCCCCAAAATCCTAAAAATCCAGCACACGCCCGCTCCGAGCGCTAATTCTGAGATTATCCCAAATTAAAGCCACTCTTAGAAGTTAGGTCGTGATGCACATGGAAATACTCCGCTCTGGAGTCGGTGCTGGTTGCATGATGGTGGAAGCAGCAGCGGCGCGGGCAGATGCGGGGGTAACATCCCCTCGCCCGTCCCCCCCGCCGCGCCCGCGCCGGGGAAGCTCTCCCCGCTGACCTGACTTGGTGGGATTAAAATGGCTGCGACAGGGAAGCAATTTTCTTGTTTCAATTAAGGATTAAGGGATGAGATCCTAAAACACCTTCTAGGAAAATCAGACACCGTATCGCTCGCTCTTAGACCCGGGGGGGGGTCCTCATCCTTTCCATCTGAGGATGGTGATAGCGGATTTGGTTATCACCAGGGCTGGGATTTTCTCTTTACTCTTATTTTCTTCCAACACGTGAAATCTGGGCTCAGGAGCTGGGAGCTGGAGGCAAACGGTGCCTGTGGCAGGGCTCCGGCAAAGCCAGCGCCCACCCGAGCCCAGCGCCTGCCCGCTGCGGGGGTTTCCTCGGATTATTCTTTGGAATACAAAGGAAGGAGCAATTAGCCCTGAGAGCTCTCGTGGTCGGTTTCTGCCTCATCATCAGTTTTTTTGAAAATTAAATGCTGCTGCTTTTTTTTTTTTTTTTTTNCGGGGATGACGGGACAGGAATTGTGCCTCTGCTGAAGGCTGGGGGAGGCTGCGGGCACTTGTTGAGCCGGGGATGGGGCGACCCTGGGGTCCGTGTGCTGGGGGCTGCGGGCGGATGGTGGGATCACAGCGCTGATGACCCCAATTAGTGATTACAGGCTGATTACAGGGAGAGGATGGGGTCACCGGTGCCTGGACCTTGTTCACGCGTGGGCACCCTGGGACCGGCAGTGATGCCCTGTGGCACCCCGGGCTCTACATCGCGTGTCCGCGTCCCCAGGCCAGTCCCTGGCTCCCACCCTGCCATGGAGGGGGGTCTGTCCCCGGGCTGGGGGCTGCACGGTGCCACAATGGCCGTGCTGGCCTGGCTGGCTGCAGGCAGGTGGCACCGGGGCACAGATCTGTGCCTGGAGGCGGGCGGCCGCAGGCTCTCCCCCCAAGCAGGGAGGGACTGGCCGCAGCAAAGGCTAAAATTAGCTGCTCCCTGCGAGGGGGACATTAAAGCGTCATTTGGACACTGGCAAAAGGGACCTGGCAGTGGCCATGCGCTGGGCTGGCCATGGGCTGGCCCCTGCAGCCACCGGCACCTGCGGGAAATCCTGTAATCTGCTGGCAGCAATGTCTTCCCTGGTGGGCACTTTTGGGGGGCTTTCTGGGGCCCCCAGCACAGTGGGTAGGAGGGGATGGGGCAGGTGGTGACGGGGGTCCTCCCCCTGCCTGGGGTGGGAGCAGATGGCAGCAGAGTGACATTGGGGCCCCGGTTGCCCCAGCTGACAGCCCTCACTGTGGTCTCGGGGCTGTGGGTGGGAGCACCCCACTGTCCCCACAGCGGGAGCAGGGCTGGCTCCTGCCTTGCCTCCCGAAAGCGCTGGGGTCGGGGTTTCTCTGGGCTGATGGAGAGGGCTGGTAGTGTGCGCTGGGGCTGGCGGAGGGGCTGTTGTTCCGTGCGATGGTTTCGCTCGGCTGGGAGGAAGCGTTATGTCCCAACATCCTCTTGCTGCATCTTTTTTCCTCCCCATCCGCCTCCCTCCTCCCAGCAGGGCGCGGGCATCGGGGATGCCCTGGCCCCATCCCCTCTGACGGTGCCGGATCTGGCCCCGTGCTGCGGGGAGGAGTCCCTGGTGCCGGTGACTCAGCCGGTGCGTGCGTCGGTGCCACGCACACCTCCGCTGACCCCCGGCTCACGAGCAGATGGCCAGGACCGGCGGGTGCCAAGAGCCGGGGCAGCGCCAGCACCAGTGCCCGGGAGCTCCCGCGGGCACAACCAGCTGGTGCCTCGGTCCCGGCCGGGGCAGGGGGGGCCAAGAGGGGGCTCTGTGCCCGCTGGGACCACAATAGCCCCTTGGAGAGGCATCCAGCAGGGTGCTGGGCTGGGGCACCCCAAATCCAGGGGGGGCAGAAAAAGGGGCTGGGATCCTGCGTTGGGGGGGCCAGATGCTGCGTGCGGCGAGGGCATGGGGCAATGCTGGGGGGCAGAGGGGTGGGTGATGGCCAGGCAGGCACTGTGATGGCCGGGGGGCACAGTGGTGGCTGGGACACCTGTGTGGGCACCATGACGGCTGGGTGGGCACAGTGACAGCTGGGTGGGCAGTGGGGCAATGCCCAGGTGACCCCCAGAGCTGCGGGGTGCTGAGCTGGCTTGGCACAAGCTGCCCCTTCCCAGCATCTCGGGACTCTGGGGGGGGGGACACAGGGATGTGCTGAGCACCCCAGCTGCACTGTAGCCCCCTGCACCCCCTCTGTGGCCCCAAATCAGGGGAAGTGCTCACCGGAGCGGGCTGGCAGTGGTCCGGGGGCACGCCTGGCATGGGCAGGGGGAGGTGGGCTCGGCCGCCCGGGCAGTGGGGGCCCCTCTCACCGTCCCACCCCCCGCACAGGTACCTGCGCACGCTGTACCTGGGGCTGCAGAGCCGCTGGCAGGCGGAGCACCGGCGCCGGCACTTCTACTGGCGGATGATGTTCGAGAGCGCGGACATCAGCATGCTGCGGCTGCTGGAGACCTTCCTGAAGAGTGCACCCCAGCTGGTGCTGCAGCTCAGCATCATGGTGCAGCAGAACAGCATCGAGCCGCTGCAGGGTGAGGGGCGCGGACCCCCCGGCGGGGACACGGGGGTGGCTGGGGGGGGGGTTCCCGGGCTGCCACGGGCTCTCACCGCCCTTCCCTTCGTGCCGCAGGGCTCTCGGCGTCGGCCTCGCTGCTGTCGCTGGCGTGGATGATCGCCTCCTACCAGAAGGTGCTGCGGGACTCGCGGGAGGACAAGATGCCCATGTCCTACAAGGGGGCGGTGGTGCAGATCCTGTGGCACCTCTTCACCATCGCCGCCCGCGCCATCGCCTTCGCCCTCTTCGCCTCCGTGTTCCAGCTCTACTTCGGCATCTTCATCGTCACCCACTGGTGCATCATGACCTTCTGGATCATCCAGGGTGAGACGGATTTCTGCATGTCCAAGTGGGAGGAGATCATCTACAACATGGTGGTGGGCATCATCTACATCTTCTGCTGGTTCAACGTCAAGGAGGGACGCAGCCGCTACCGCATGTGCATCTACTACGTCATCACGCTCTCGGAGAACGCCGCCCTCACCGTCCTCTGGTTCCTCTACTATGACCGCAAGACCACCTCCGACTTCCACGCCTTAATCCTCGTCTGCGTGGTCAGCTCCAGCTTCGCCCTCGGCATCTTCTTCATGTTCATCTACTACTGCCTCTTGCACCCCAACGGCCCCATCTTCACCCCCCGCGCGGGGGGCTGCATTTTCCGCCAGCGCCCGCCCCCGGCGCCGGGATCCCCGGCGGACGCCGTCACCAGTCCCCCCCGCTCGCTGCCGCGGACTACAGGGGGGGAACGGGACGGGGCGGCGGGGGAGCGGGACAGCTGCGTGCCCGTCTTCCAGGTGAGACCCTGCGCCCCCCCGGCGCCGGCCGCCCGCGCCCCGCGGACAGAGGGGCCCGTCATCCGCATTGACCTCCCCAGGAAGAAGTACCCGGCCTGGGACGCCCACTTCATCGACCGGCGCCTGCGGAAAACCATCCTGGCGCTGGAGTACGCCTCGCCCACCACCCCCCGCCTGCAGTACCGCACCCCCGGGGCCCCCCAGGAGGTGCTGGAGTACGAGACCACCGTGTAGGGCGGGGGGCGTGGGGCCATCCCGGTGCCGTCCCGTGTCTTTTGCGGCCGTTTGCCTTTCCGTTGGGTTCGCCGGTGCTGCCACACCAAGCGCCCCGCGGGCGGGGGGCCGGGGAGGTCTCTTGGTGCTATCCCCCCCATGCCACCCCCCTGCAGCCAAGACCCCCGTCCCACCCCATGGCACCCCCCCAGCTCCCCCTGGGGCTTGTCCTTGCCAAAATACCTCAGCGGTGCCTGAGCCCGGGGTGGTGCAGGGTGGGGGCCACGGGCACCCCTGGGCTGGGGGGGGTGGGGGGCTTGGGGGGGCACAGTGTGGCCCAGGGGGGCAGCATGTGGGGACATGGGTGTCTGTGGGGCTGGGGTACGGCTTCACAGAGGGTGTGTGGGGCTCCTGTGCCCCCCAGGGAGCTGGNGCGTGGCCCCGGGGTGCAGCACGTGGGGACACGGGTGTCTGTGTGGCTGGGGCACGGCTTCATGGAGGGTGCATAGGGCTCCTGTGCCCCCCAGGGAGCTGGGGCAGGGGGCAGCTGGGGTCTGGCCAGCCCCCATGTCTCCTGCCCCCCCCTCCCTGCAATGCCAGCCACGGGGGAGCCCCCTCATTGCCATTCTTGGTCCCCCTCTCGGGGTCCAGCCATAGACCCACTCCCCGGGGTCCCCGCTGCCCTGTGGGGTGCGGACCCCAGCCCAAGGAGCTGCTCGTGGGTGGGCACCAACCCTGCCCCCCGGCACTGAGCTGGGCGCTGGTTCCAGCTGGGGGGGCTGCATCCCATCATCCCCCCCATCGTCCCTCCCCATCGTCCCCCCCATCCCCACGGNTGTCCCTGTCCCTGTCCCTGTCCCTGTCCCTGTCCCTGTCCCTGTCTGCCCAGAGGACAGGGGGCTGCCCGGGCTCTGGGTCTGAATGTGTCCCTGGTCCTGGCCGGGTCCGGTGCCGTGCCCCCCCCGGGCTGAGCTGAATGTACCCTGTGCCCCCGGCCAGGCGTCCCCCGGGGATGTGCGTGTGTGCGGTCAGGTATGAGCGTGTTTATTCGTGTGCAGGGGGCTGGGGGCTCTTTGCAGAGCAGGGGAGCTGCCGGATCCCCCAGCCTTGCCCCGCCTTGGCCCCTCGGCCCCCTCCCCACAGCCCCTGTGCCTTCCCCGTGCCCCCCATGCCCCCCGTGCCCCCCGCAACAACCCCACTGTGCCACCCGGCACCGTGGCACTGCACGTGGCACCATGCTGGCATGGGGAGGGATGCTGGGGGGGGGGGCTGCCCTGGGGTGCGGGGTCCCCAGGGGACGGTGTGGGTCCCCAGCCTGGTGGCACGGCTGGGGTGGTGGATGCGCGGTGTCGGTGGTGTCACGTCGTTTTTTTTTCCCATTTCTCTGTCACTAGAAGGCTGGGGTGACAGCGGGCTGGGGCGGGCCATCACGGGGGTCACTGGTGCTAACTGGTGCTAACTGGAATGGGGGGAAACCCTTTGGGAGGAGGGTGCAGACAGTCGCTGGGGTCAGCGTCCCCCCGTGCCCCCTGTGCCCCCCACCCTTCCTACGCCAGTGGGGACGGGCAGCCCTGGGGTGGGTGCTGAGCCATGCGGGGTGGCACCGGGGGGGGTCGGGTCTCTTTTCCTCAGGGAAGGCGGGGGGGCAGCAGCTGGGGAGCCAGGCTGGAGCTGGGGGTCCCTTCTGCAGGCGTCAAGCAGTGTCACCATGTCCCTCACTGGGTCACAGAGCTGGGAAGCCACCAGGGATGGGGACAGGCCACCTGGGGAGTGGGTGCCAGCACAGGAGGCTCCTTTGGGCTCCCCCCAGCCCCTGTCCCCGTCCCCCCCAGGCCAGAGAGGAGCCGCCGGTCGGTCGGGGAGATCCGCACCCCCCCACAGCCGTCACCCCCGGGTTTGGTGGGGACCCCGGGGCCACATCAGCAGGACAGAGGGACACTTTTCTATGCACTCAAGCCACGGTACCCTCAGCCCTGGGCTGTATCCTGCTCAGCGTGGGGACCCCGTCTGTGCCTGGGGCTGGGGGCTGCCATGGGCCCCCCTCCCAGCCCCAGGGCTCAGCCCCCCCTGTCCCCAGCCCATGCCATGGGGGTGGCCAAACCCAGCGCCCCGGTGCCAGCAGGACCACAGCGGGGGGACGTGGGGGATGGGGGAAGCTCTGGGGGTGCTCAACCCACCCCCACAGGGGACGGGGGTCCTGGTCCCCAGGGAGTGTCACCCCGGGGGTGGCAGCGGGGCTGCTCCGGCTTCAGGGAGCGGGGGGAGGTTTGCGCCGGGGCCGTGGGTTCCTGATGGGGGCTGTTGGGGGGCTGTGTCCCCCCGTGGCCGGGACCCCGCGGGACGTACTGTAAATACTCTGTGTGCCACCCGCTCCTCGGGGACCCGCGGCCCGGGCGGGGAGCGAGAAGGAGGCTGGGGTCCGTACCAAGACTTTTTTGTATACCACAAACTTTTTGTATATTTTTAATTTTGCTGCAACATGAGATATTAAATTCATTTCAATAAGCCCTGCCTGCGGGAACTGCTCCTTGCTGCTCCCTCCAGCTCCCGCCCTGGGCTTGCCAGGGTCCACAGAGGCCGGGGGGACTTGGGGACGCTGGGGACAGAGCAGGATGCCTGCGGCGATGCTGCCTGCATGGTGCTGGTGCTGCCTGCCCGGTGTCGGTGGTCCTGCCCGGTGCCGGTGGTCCCGCCTGGTGTCGATGGTCCTGCCCGGTGCCGGTGTCACTGGCCGGTGCCAGTGGTCCTGCCCGGTGTCAGTGACTCTGCCCGGTGTCGGTGTTGTTGGCCGGTGCTGGTCCGGGCGCGGGGGCCGGCAGAGAAGGGGTGCGCGGGCAGGATGCAGCGTCCTGTGCCGGGGAGGAAGCCGCTGGACACGGCCCAAACCCCTCCCTGCTGGGGGCCCGATCCCTGGCTGACCCCCAGCCCCATGGGGGGCTCAGGGCCCATGGGTGGCCATGGGGATGGGGTGCTGGGTGCTGCAGCCAGGTCCTGCGGGTGGCCCCAGCCCCTGCCCAAATCCCAGCCCCGTCCCAGTTCAAGTGCCTCCTCCAGCCCTAGTCCCAGTCCCAGCCCCAGTCCCAGTCCTAGTTCTAGTCCAAACTGTTGCTCCAGTCCCATCCCAGCATACTTCAGCCCCTGCTTCTGCCCCAGTCCCAGCCCAGTCTCAGCCCTAGTCCCAGTTCAAGTTCTAGTCCCAGTCTTGTCCCAGTCCGGTCCCAGTGCCAGTACCAGTCCTGTTCCAGTCCAAGGTCCAGTCCCAATCCTGTCCCAGTTCCAGTTCCAGTCCCAGTCCAGTCCCAGTCCCAGCTGAGTCCAGTCCCAATCCAGTCCCAGTCCCAGCCGAGTGCTGTCCCAGTCCAGTCCCAGTNACACCAGGACAAGTGTCCTGCACCCCCGCCTGCGGCACAGCGGGGAGAGGTGGGGTCCCCACCCGCTGTCCCCCAAACAGCCCAAATAGTGCAAATTTGGGGTCAGGGAGCGGAGAGATGCCCACGGACCCTCTGCATGGGTGCTGGGGCTGATGTGTCCCCGTCCTGCTGTCCCCCCCAGGGCTTCGTGTCCCCCATCAAGCGGCTGGTGTTCCCCAAGGCGGCGCGGCGCCCGGCGCTCCGCACCAGTGTCTACCGGCGGCCGCTGCACTCGGTGCCCCTCTACCCCCCCGACTACCTCATCGACCCCCAGATCCTGCTGCACGACTATGTGGAGAAGGAGGTGAAGGTAGGGGGGCGGGGGGGTCCCCAGGGATGCTCGGGGTCCCTGCCTGTGCATGGCGGGGGGAGTGAGGCCACCATGCCTTCCAGAGGGCCACCACCTGCGGTGACCAGGAGCGTCCTGGTGTCCCCCCCACCCAGGGAATACCCAGGGAACACCCAGGGATGGGGAGGGGGGCTGGGGGTGGCACCGTCACCCCCCATTGCAGAGTGTCCCTGCACCCCAGGGTATGCACCCTGCTCCAGGGAAGGCCCTGGGCAAGGGGTGGGCAGGTTATAGCCCCAGCCCCCCCCAAGCTGTCCTGGGTTTTGTCCCCCCCCCCCAAGTTTTTAGGTCACCTGACGTGGGTGTCAGCCTCCCTGAACCCCTCCAGCCGGGATGAGGTGCTGCAGCTGCTGGACACGGCCAGGGTAAGAGGGGTCCCAACCCCCCGGGTGCCCCCCAGGGCTGCCCAGAGGGTGGGCACTGGCTGCCCCATGGCACCGTCTGCCCCACGGCGCTGTCTCTGCCCCACGGCGCTGTCTCTGCCCCGCAGCAGCTGAAGGAGCTGCCGCTGCAGACCACGCCGGAGCAGGACAGCATCCTCAGCCTGTCCGCCCGCTGCCTCCTGCTCACCTGGCGCGACAACGAGGAGCTCATCCTGCGCATCCCCACCCATGAGATCGCCGCCGCGTCCTACCTGCGTGACGACGCTCTGCACCTCCTCATCCTCAAAACCGGTGGGGTGTCCCGCCAGGGCCACCGGCCAAGCCACAGCTGTCCCCAAACACCCAGTGTCCCCAGGGCGCAGGGAGCCAGAGCCCAGGGGGTGCTGGGGGGTGCTGGGGGTAACAGCACGGGCTGAGGACAAACTCCTGCGCTGTCCCCCTGGCTCAGCGAGGGGCTCGGCGAGGGTCTGCTTCCCTGGGGATAGGGGGGGGCACTGCCCCAGGCTCCCCCCCATCCCCACTCTGTTGGGCTCCCCATCCTCAGGCTCCCCACTACCCAGGCAGGTCCCAGCGGTGCTCCCATCCCCGGTGGTCCTTAATGGCAGGAGAACAGGAGGCTGGAAGTGACCCCCATCCCTGTCCCCCCGCCTCCATGCAGCCCCAGAGGGGCTCTGGTGACTCCGGCGCTTTGATCAGCAAATCCGGGCTCAGCTGCCAGCCCCAGGCTGGGTCCTTGGGGAGGGGGCTGCACCAGGCAGAGCTCCAGCTGCCAGTGGAGCCATCCCCTAATCCCCCACCCTGACACCCCTAATCCCCCACCCTGCTGCCCCTAATCCCCCACCCAGCTGCCCCTAATCCCCCTGCCCCAGCCCNTGGCCGGTGGGAGGGGGCGGGCAGCACTGGGCAGGGTGGGCAGCGCAGCCCCCACCCCAACGCCCCATCTCTCCTCACCCCCCCAGGCCTGGGAGTGGACCCAGTTCCCGCTGGCGCACACCCCGAGGCGTCCCCAGCCGGCGTCCCGGAGGCTTTCCCCGCCGAGAAGCGCGCGGGGGGCTCGTGGCCGGAGGGCGGGCGGCTGGGGGGCCCGATGGAGCGGCGGCACACCATCTGCAGCCTGGACTGGCGGGCGCGGGGCGG
>VZTO01017922.1:5553-18140 GCA_013400615.1 Syrrhaptes paradoxus
CAACAGAGACATTTCTAGGTGCCAGTGGCCTTTCCTTAGGTGGAACAAGCATTTAAACAGCAGCCAGAGCCGCGTGTTCGGCAGCGGGCACGTGTGTGCGCGGAGCGAGGCGCTGGGTCTGCGTGCCACCGCGTGCCCTCGGTGCCGTGGGGTGGGTCGGGGTCCCCTCAACCCTCCAATCCTACAAAGAGGCGCAGCCGTGCTTAACTTTACAAACCAATTAATTCAACAGGCGCAATACATCCGGTCAAGCCAGCTTCATTTTTTGCAGGATTGGAGCTGTAGGGTGGTGCTGGTCCAATAAAGAGAAACGTGGTTCCTGGTGGATCTGTCCCATGCGGCAAAGCAGTAATTGTACAGATGGGGGCTTTGGGGGACGTCCTTCCCAAACGGGGGGTGCAGGCTGCTGCAAACCCAGCACAGCGCTTTACAAAGTCCGCCTCCCCGATGATTTGTGGGTTCACTTGCTTTAGGCGATGGTTTGAAGGTATGTTCCATGTGTCTTCAAGGGATTAACCCATACTGTTCATCTCTGTCGGGCAAATATCGTTATATTTATTCCCACCTTTCACACGTGAAAAATAAATGGCTTAGCTCCGAGCAGTATAACTGAATATTTATATCAAGATCGTTGTCCACCCTGGGAACCCCAAAGTCTGTGCCACCGTAAGCTCCTCCTCGTGCGGTAACTCAGGTCTGCGGTGGCCATCGCACCGGTGACGCGCACAGCGATGCTCTAGTGGCACAGCTGCTGATCGTGACGTTGTGCTAATGCCGGACTAAAGGATGCCTCACAGCTTCTTGAGCAAATGCAGTTCCTCAAGGGTTTGTAACTTGGCAGGAAATGCATCCTTCCTAGCTAGACAGCTTTTTTTAAACTTTTCAGTAGATGTATTTTTTTTTAGAAACGCTGCTGTTGGTAAGATGCAGGAGTGTTAAAATCCCTCCCCAGAAAAGCTGCTCTTTTGCACATTTTCAGCGCTGGCGTTCTAGACAGACAATGGGAAACGTTCTGCCAACCAAAATCTCCAGTTGGTCCACGTAACTGTGTCCTAAAGAATGTGTGCACCACGCTGCGTGTGCGCATGGGCCAACAAACTGCCTTAAAGCCTAAATATGCCGTTAGTCCTGCTTCTGCCCAGTCTGGAGGTAAACAATCCGTATTTCATAGCCTGCCATGGGAGGCTTTGTTTCTTTGGAGAAAAAAAAAAGGGAAAAAAAAAAACCAGTTTATTTTAAAAGAATCTTAAATAATTCAAAAATTCTTGCATTAACTGCCAGAGGTGAGGACAGTCAGGAAAAGAACAGAGTTTTAGTCTGACCCTTTAGCACCCGGGGTTTGCCGTGGGGGGCTGGCAGCCTCGCGGGGCTGCTAAAAGATCATCACCAACCTTCCCATGTCCCTTCCCACATCCCCTCGCCCGCTCAGCTCCCCGGGGTGGCCCCGATCCGGGGCACAGCAAGGTGCTGGGGTGGCCAGTCCTCCTGCAGTGCTGCGGGAACAGGGGGCACGGACCCCTCCCTCTGGCCACACTACCGCTTGCAACACAAAATTCTATAAAAAGATAAAATGTTAAAAAGAAAAAAAAATTTAAAAAAAAACAGGAATTAAAAACTCTCTATTCAGCCTTAATGTTGAGAGCAGATAAATAGGGGTTGGCATCGAAGGCAGGGATTTGCTTTCCCTTTGAGCGACTTGACAGGGATGCTGCAGACGCGCTCGGTTGGCATCGGCTCTGGGGTTTGGTCCTGTTGATATTTGCTGAGCACTGGGGGCAAGGGAGGGAATTTGTCCTGCTACTGGAAAAGTCCAGAACATAAACTGAATATAGCCAGGCCAGGGCCGTGGCACCAGCTCTCAGGATAGATTGGGAGGGATTCTCAACAAATCCTGCTCCAACAATCTTGTCTCAGCGCGGGCGGGGGAGATTTTTACCAGGACACCTTCAGCGCTGAGCACGTACCTGCCTGTTCCTAGCACTCTGCCCACTCGATGCCTAATTCATGAAGAGCTCATGAAAAATTAGAAAATTCCCTTGCTAAAAAAATGCAGAGATCAGCACATTTGCCACCTCCCATAAAGTCAGTGTTCAGTCATTCAGATTTTAGGGCACGTTAAGCTTGGCAGGATGTAAATCCGCATTATGGGACAATGTGGGGGCTGTTCCCACCCTGCTCTGGCTGGTTCTGGTCCCAGCGCTGGGGTGAGCCCGTCGGGGCTCTGCACAGGAGGGTCGTGCGTGGGGGCTGCGGGATGGTGCACAAACCGCATCTGTGCAGTGAGGCAGGATTGAAAGAGGGGAGAGGAGGAGATGGTACGGAGCTGCTGCGGCCGCTGCAGCCCCAGGAATTTCCCCTCACATCTGCCAAACGTGAAAATACTCATTATTCCTCCGCTACCCTTTTTTTTTTATGCTGCCAGATAGAAGATGCCCGTAATGATGATCTATATTACACCGGGTATCTAGAGGGCAAAATCTGTTCTCTCCTAATGCACATCCATCCTTCTCTTTATTATTTTTCAGCCCAAACCAAAACACAATTCGCACATTACACGATGCGATTTCTGTGCAATAACATCAGCTTTCCCACTCATCAAAACCCTTCTAGTCCCGAGCCCATCACTCCCATTGACCTCAGCGACAGCGACTTAGATGGGAACCGCAAGTGAGAATAAACCTTAAAGACGCGACCGAGCAGCAGCAGCCTTGGTTTCTGGTAGGTGTCTCACGGCGAGATGGCAGGACCATTTCTTCCCTCCCTCTGCCTTTTTTTCTCTTTTTCTTATACAAAACCAGATTTTCCTCTTCCAGAGGCGGTGAATTCAGGCTGGGAGGTGCAGCCATTTAGACCCGTTTGACATTGTTGATGTGTCACTTCAGGTAGTGATGCTCCATCGGGCGCGGGAGAGGCGCAGCATCCCGGGGAGCCGCGGCGAGCGGGCAGGCTGCTCCCGCTTCATGGTAATGAGGCGGCTTCGTGCGGGAGTTTCGGCTGTGCAGGAGCTGCGGGAGGTAGCACGGTTCATTAGGCTAGGAAAGCTTTCAAATGTTAAAGGAACTGGTTTTTCCTCTCTCATTTAAGTGAATTGCTGAAAGCATTGGGTTGTTCTTCCACAGACTCCAGATTCGCTATTTTCTGCATTAACCTTGACCTTCTTACATTTATTACGATCAGGAGGAAAAAAAAAGTTAACTTTGGAGTCAGCCACTGCAAATTCATGTCCTTCAAGCTTTTAAAAAATAGAGAGACGGGGAGTTTGGGCCAGGGGAGCAGCGGATCTCATTTGCCAGTATTTTCTGTATAAAGAGGATTTAATGTTTGTTTGCCAAAAAATAAGGATTGTAAATCCCTGTGAATAGTTTCTAACTTTTAGCAAGATAAGTGCACGCAGCCTTCCTCCCCACCCGTGTACGGGCAGCAGACGGACAGACAGCGATGGGCTGGGACACGGTCCCGCGTGCCGCTGCGTGAGGGCCAGGCAGGGCTCCTGGCGAGCTGGAAAACCAGCCACCGAGGCGTCGTGGGCAGTCAGAGGTGATCCCGAGCTAAATTAGAACAACATGATCCCGAGCTAAATTAGAACAGCATGCTGGACAGTCTTTGGAGGTTGAGTTCTGGGATGTTTGCATCAATCCTTTGGAACCTGGTGCTTGGTGAGCAATGAGCCCGTAGCAGGAAGGTGGTGACTCCATCCACCCCACTCCAGGTATCCCTGGAAAAACGAGCGAGTAGCACCCTGCTCTGCTGCTTGTGCATTTTCTAGTCTCATCAGGTTTTTTTCTTTTCATATTGATGTAATCTCAAAGCTGCCCAACTGTGGTCCCGCAGCCCGCGGCAGCTGTGCTGCCCAGGAGGGAGGAGATGCTCAGTGCTTGGTGCCCGCTGCTTGGTGCTGGTCCCATCCCCGCTGCTCTCCCTGGCCATCGGCACAGGCTTGGCACTGTCCCCAACCCTGGGGAAGGGACTGCAGCACGGCAGGGGCTGGCACATCACTGTCCCCATCCTCAGTCCCCTTTTCTCCCCAGCACTGGGGAAAGGAGTGAGAGGAGGGGGCTGCAGCGCTCACCCATGAAATGAACCTTCAAAAATGTGTCGGGCAAATAGTCAGCGAGGGGGACAAAGACAGGGTGTGACGTCCGGGGTGCTGAGGTCTGGGTACCAGTTACATCGCTTTGCATCCCCTGCTGATGAACCACGTAGTGGAAAAGCTCCCTGAGTTTGTGGAGTATATTCATCTTTGTCATGGGACCTCCGATAAGTGTCTCAGTCTTTGTTTCAGTGCCTTAAGCACCTTCTTCCAAAAGGCCACGACGTCAGAGAGTACATTTAAAAAATTAATTTCCCGAAGTTAATCGCCCGTAGTAACTCAGCTCCCGCGTCAGATGTTCCACCGGCTCCTCGGGAAGCGAGACACCGGCAGCGCCAGTCGAGAGGCACTGATGAGTGCTTCTGCCCTGCTATGGCTCGCCCCAAGATGTTCAATAAGACACTTAGTTCCTCTGAAAAAAACTCAGCTGAGGGCTTTGACCTTCTGTTTGAATAGCGAATTAGCACTCCGGTAAAGGTTAATGAACAGAAGCAGGGATTAGAGAATTTTTGACCGAAATACTTCTGAAATGGAATTAAACACGTGCAGGTCTCCGAGGAGGAGGAGGATGAAGGGGAGGAGGGTCTCGCGGTGCTCGGTGTGCAAAGCCCCGCGCCCATCGTGCACGGCCAAGAGCTCGGTGTGCAGGGACGGGGCAGTGGGCTGGACCAGCCCCAGGCTCCCCGCGGCAGGGCGTGTTCTGGCGTGGCTGCTGGAGGACGGAAGGGACAGAGGGTTTACTGTAGGTTTTGCACACAGTCAGCTTGTCTTGGAGACTGAAGGACAGGACAGAATTGTCCTTTGACTGTTTACAGTGTGTTCATTTTTTCTGACAAACTGTGATCTCGAAATACATTTTTTTCTTTGCTTCCTCATGAAGTTGATGTTTGTGAACAGTAATTATTTTACCATATGGCGAAATGTGTGACTGTTGCTGTCAGGCTCTTCATCCAAGACTAGTCCCTTCACGGCTGACAACCAGGGGTTTGGCCAATTCGGGAAAAACCAAACCAGCCTCTCCCCCCACTCCAACACTTTCCCAGTTTTCAGTTCCTCTCCCACCCAAAAATCCTGACACCATTGCTGTAAATAGCAAATAATAATGGTAAACACTGGGATGGAGTCTTAAAATGAATTGCAAGATTTAGGGCTATTGTAATTTAACAATCACTTGAAATTCTTGTCTTCATGACTTCTATCACTAAAGACTTTTTACCTAAAGTCCACATTATTAGCAAAACCTGGAAGTTGTGAAAAGTGCTATAATACTCAAAAAAATTAAAGATATTTTGTAAAGAAATCCCTTCCCACCTCCCACAGGCTGAGGCAGAAAAGCCAAACCCGAAGCCCTGCTGCAGGTTCCCGGTGCAGGCGGTGGGGGAGCAGGGCAGGGACCTTCCCAGCGCTTTAGGAAGGGTTAATAGGAATAAAACAAGTTTAGGAAAGAAACCCCACGGAGTCATTTGTATTTGTTAAATGCAGAGAGAAGCCATGTGAAAACAAAAGCCAAGCCTGGTGGAGGCAGCGAGCCAGCTCGGTGTGTAATTATCCTTCTGCTGCTCAAAATATTGTTATTGAAATAACTCCCCGCTCAAATCCAGCGCAGCTATCACACCCAGCGTAGAGGACTTGTGAGGAATATCTGTTTGGGCTCTAGCGGACCGTGTTTGCGCTCCTCTGTGTGATCACAGCTCTGCTCACCGTGGCTCGGGGGGGTCCCACTCCGGGGGGTTGCTCTGCTCCTGCTCTTTGCCACCAGGCTCAGGGGACAGCAGTTTCTCTGCAAACCCACATCCCTGGGCAGAGTTTAGGTTTGAGCCTTGGGACACCCGATGTCAAATCCACGTTTAAGGACAGGTATCCCGTGCCAATATATCTGACGAGTTTGGGGGTCCCCTGGATTGATGGGCTGAAGCCCCTCGGTTCCCCTCCTGCCAGCGCAGGGCTCTGCAGCAGCACCGTGTCCCTGCAAACTCCTCTTGTCACCCATCCTCTCAGAGAGGAGGGGGTGGCTGCTCTCCCAGATGCAGCACCCAACTCTAAGTCCATAATTTATGCAAATGCACTTAGCAAAGCACTCCCGCAGATGTTCTTAATTAAACCAACCTAACCCAAGCCCACATGAAGTAATAACCCCCAAAACTGCCTTCCCGCTCTCATATGTTCTGAATCATTGCTGCAGGATACTTCGGGAATATTATTTTTTTTTAAGAGTGAAAAATCTGCTAAATAAGCCACCTGTTAAATAAACACTCCCACTCTCCAAATATTGTTAGTTTGCTTTCCAGACTATGCACAATCTGGATTTATTTTAGATTAAAAAAAAAAGACAAATCAGTAATGTAAAAAAAAAAAAAAAAAGCAAGCCAGTATTTTGACTATTTGCAACTATCCATCTTGTGTGCACATCTGCTCCTCCGCGAGCTGGCAGAGCTCCTACATCCAAAGAGAATCAGAGTTCCTTATTCCGCCGGGAGCTAATGAATTCCCATCATCAGACCTCAGAAGCCTTCGGGTTTTTAACTTTTTCAATCCTTGAGTCGTTTCTTTTTCACCTGGTTTCACTCCTGAACAGGTGCATCTTCCCAGAGGGACAAAGCCTGAGCCAGGATCGTTTTAGCAAAGTACAGAGTTCGACCGGAGTTTCATTACACAGACACTTCTTCCGTGCTAGAAAAGCCAGCTGCATGGTTATCCCACACACCTAATGCTCCCAGCTTAGTCTCCTTGACCCCTTCTTGTCCACTCACCATAGCCCCTGGAAAACACTAGATTAGATCTACAGGATGTACATCCCCTAAAAAACAAAACCAAAAAAAACAAACAAAAAAAACCCACAAAGAGAATGGAATGGAATGGAATGGAATGGAATGGAATGGAATGGAATAGAATAGAATAGAATAGAATAGAATAGAATAGAATAGAATAGAATAGAATAGAATAGAATATTTCAGTTGGAAGGGAGTTCAGTGATGCTCAAGAAGACGTTGAACAGCTAGCACTGCCGTTTCAGATCATTCCTGGCCTCTTTTCTCCATTGCAACGACGAGGCCAGATGGTGTCCCTGTGCCCTCCCCGCGATGCCCAGCACAGCTCTGCGAGAGCCAGCGGGGAGCTGAGGTCAGGGCACCACGGCTGCCCCACTGTGGGTCTCTCGCTGTGCCTGAAACTCCTCAGATTAAATAAAGAGAGAAGAACGTGCTGCCAGACCCCAGGGTTGTGTTTAGAGCATGAGCTGAAAAGGTGAAACGGATGAAGTGAAGGGAGCAAGAACAAGTGCAGAGGAGGATGCTCTGAGCGGGGTGCAGGGTGAAGCCCTGGAGCTGGCTTTGCTGCATGTGCCAGGTTATCCCGGGCTGCAGCTCTCGCAGTCTCCGAATCACTGAGTTAACGTTTGGAGGGTCTGGGGTTGACTTTTGAAGGGCTTCTCAGACTCTGTAAGGCTCAGGGTCTGTGAAGCTGCAGCTGAAGAACAGTGTTCTCCAGGGGACTTGCTGCATCCTTCTGCCACGGGATGCTCGTGCCGTTGGTGCGATGGACCCAGAGCTGACAGTCAGAGAGCAAATTTCTCTGGCGTGTCGTTTTTTAGAGTTGGGGCTGAAGCTGTGTCCCCAACAACACACAAAACACTCCGGCCAAACATTTCCCCAGGTTTCATCAATAGATGTGTGGGCCACAAAGAGCGTTTAAAATCTCTTGCTGGGGCCAAGGACTGGTTACAGGCGGCCACACTCATCCCCTGAGTGCGTGTGTGCAGGCATTTACCTGTGGTTTAACTTGGCTTTAGTCGTTTTGTGTCCTCAGATCTGAAAATATTTTGTTGTCCCAAATAATTCCGCGGTCCAGCCGGAGGTTTGGAGGTGGGTGGTGGCACCCTCAGCCACCCCAAGCTTGCACACAGGGTCCGGTGAGCTTGGCGAGACCTCTGTGCTTTGTGAATAACGGCAGGTGATGTCAGCCCCGCGGAAATCGGGCGGATTGGCAGCAAAAGCTGGGGCGGTGATCAGCTAAGTGCATAGAATGTGGCCATAAAGATGCACCGGCGTTACGGGTTCGTACAGAATTGCAGGCACAGAACTGGACAGAACGGCTTCTCAAAACCAGCCCCATTACAGCCTGTTCTCTGTTCACAGAGAGCCTTTGTGATAATAATTTCTCATGCTGCTATTTGGCATGCTCACACATATTTTCCTGCTCTTCGACACTCAGCACCTAGCAACTTGGCTCCACCACCTTCAGCTGATATTTTTCCCAGACCTGCGTAAGGCAGCAGCAAAATCCTCCATGCAAGTCTCGTACTCTGGCCTTAAAAAGAACCTTTTTTCCCCAGAAAAATTCAGTTTTTATCCAGCTACAGGCTGGCCTATAATTTTTAAACCCCATCAGCTTGTGATTTTTTTTCCAAGTCCTTTTATGCATCTTGACTCTATCGCAGACTCTCAGGAAACTCCCCAAAGCCTGTATTACTCATTTTGCTTTACATGCAGCTCACAAATTAACGGTGTCTGTTAATTAGGCAGCTAACCCCCCCAAAAAAAAAAATTTAAAACAACTGTAATGCTTCTCATTTGCAGGCACTGTGCTGCAAAACACGTTAAGGAGATTTTAAGAACTCAGAGAGGCTTTAATTAGAGCTGACGTACGAACTGAGCAAGGCTTCGTGCTCATTCTTCACCTGCAAAGCTCCCGAATGAAACAGACCTCTGTCCCTGTCACTGCCCAGGTCCTGTGCCTTCTGCATCCTGGGGAGCCCCAAGGAAAACCCATGGTGCATCCTCAGCATCACATCCCGTTGCAGAATGGTGCAGAGCCCAGGATGCGATGCAGCCCCGGACGGGAGGGATGCAGAAGCCCCAAACCAGTTTGCTGGGCTTTGGTAATTAGCAGAAAGGAAACAAAAAGAAAAATAGATTTTGCATACCTGAGTCTCACCTTACTTCAATAAAACTAGTGCAAAAAAACACTTTTATTGTAAATATTGCAATGCCCAAACATCAGCAGGAAAAAAAAAGGGCAAGTTGCATCCTTTTATAACAGACCATTTCCTCACTTTTCCATGAAGAAATCCAGGACTCGTTTCATTCAAAGAACAGCCTCTAAACGTCTGTGCTCGTGTCAGGGTAGCATTAAATATTAAAGCAAGGTATTAAAATTTCAAAGAACCTAAATTAAACCTGAGGTATTCAGATATAAGTGTTCCTGAATATTTAATACTGAAGAGTTCATAATTAACTTTAGAAATCTCTCCCGTTAGGAAAATGAGGAGCTACCTAAAAAAACCCAAGACCACCACAGCGACCTTCCAGGGGGCTGCGGCGATGCTCTCAGTCCACAGAAGGATGTCGGTTTCCTTTGGTCCCAGTCTCTGCTTTTGCCCCGAAGGGAGGGATGACCCAACCCAGCAGACAGGATCTGCCCTAATATTTCTGTGTAATTGGGGAAAAAAATAGAAGAAAAAAACAATGGATAATGGTTCTTACCCCAGCCGGGTGGGGCAAAGGGACTTGTAGAGCCCTAGGAGCACAAACTGGATCGATGGTGGTGGTGGTGGTGATGATGATGATGGTGGTGGTGGTGGTGGTAGTGGTGGTTGACACGATGACAATGGTGGTTGTGGTGTGGTGACAGTGGTGACACAGCCAGAGACAGCGGTGGGCTGGGGAAGGGCTCCATCAGCTCCTCGGCGGGGCAGCTGGCTGTCTCTCCGGGGCAGGTTTCAGGACAGGTAATTAATTAAAACCAGCCCCTAGCTCCATGCCCAGGGGCAGAGCATCAGGGTAATTTGTTTCCTCCCTTTGCCCGAGTTCTCAGGGCTGTGGAACAGCTCTAGCTGTAATGTGCTTTGTAGAGGTTTAAAGACTAATGTAAGCATTACAATTTATTATTCTAATGACTCCATCCCTTGTGCGTTTTTATAAACGGAAAGTTGCGTTAGATGGACAATATGCCAAATTTTTAGCGCTCTCAGAGAATTAAGCGCAGCAAATAAGGCCAGTGATGTACAGCACAGCCTGAATGGAGCCAGAAGTCTCTGGTACCATCACGAGCAGCCAGTCGATAGTTTGTGAGTGTTAAAGCTATGGACCAAGCCCAAGCTACTGTTTAAACCTGATAACTAATCGTACACAATTAGCAGTACTCTTTGGTGGTAGGGTGATCCTACAGTTGAAGACTCTTAGATCCATGGAAATCAAGTAGGGGTTGGTGCAAATAGAATATAAAAAGTTGGTCATCACCTTCCATCCCTGTGAAGAAGTTTAAATGCCATCCCAAAGTAGAATATTGGTCTACAACAACAGGCAGAAGAAAACCAGCAGATTCGATGGTACAGACCATAATTTAACATTCACAGTTCGTCTAACCCAAGTGAACACGCCTTTCTGTTTGCTCATATGAAAGTCCCTGGATGAATATGGTAAAGGGAAAGTCAGCTTTGGCAATGATGACACAAAGCAATAACCTGTTAAGAATAACGCTGCAAATTACCAGGGCTTGAACGGTGTGTGCTGCAGCTCCGGGGTACCTGGGAGCACCCCGAGGCCCCGGGGAGGGGTGAGCACCTCTGCCCACCCTCGTGCCACCTCTCTGAGGACGCGGCTGCAATCCCAGCTCCCACTCCCCACCCTTCTCCAATGTGTTTGTTCTCACGAAGGTCTGATGCTTCCCATAGCAAAGGCGTCCCCAAGGCGAAGGCAGGTGGTGGGGTGCTGGGGGGTGCCAGACTGGGGGGCGAGGGAGCAGGCTGGGACGGTCGGGGCGTGTGGTCCCTTGCAGGCTGTTATTTTTTCTGATGTCTGCTGGTTTGCAGGACTTGTTTTTAGAGCTTTGCTCGGTAGCGTGCACTAGACGTCGCTCCATTCACTTCCGCAGAATGTCAGCTTATGGGGGAGAGAAGGGGGCTGAGGAGATAAAACCACATTCTGACAAAACGAGAAAAGGAAAATCAATCTTTATGACAGATGAGCGAGTGAGATTTACGGTGCAGTCAGCAAGCACAAAGAGATTCCCGGTTTGCTGGGAAGGGGATGCAGGCAGCGTCGTTCGATAGATGGGAACACAGTCACGCTCACAGGATCTGTTTGCTGGTTTCTGAGCAAACCTTCCAGCGCGTTCTGCTGAAGTGGATAGCGAAAGCCCCCAGGTCTCAGCACTCCACCGGTATCGCCGCACCTCTCCCTTCACCCACCGCCTCAGCTTCTCAATCCTTTGGCTTTTCCGATGCGATCAGCCGGCNAAAAACACTTTTATTGTAAATATTGCAATGCCCAAACATCAGCAGGAAAAAAAAAGGGCAAGTTGCATCCTTTTATAACAGACCATTTCCTCACTTTTCCATGAAGAAATCCAGGACTCGTTTCATTCAAAGAACAGCCTCTAAACGTCTGTGCTCGTGTCAGGGTAGCATTAAATATTAAAGCAAGGTATTAAAATTTCAAAGAACCTAAATTAAACCTGAGGTATTCAAATATAAGTGTTCCTGAATATTTAATACTGAAGAGTTCATAATTAACTTTAGAAATCTCTCCCGTTAGGAAAATGAGGAGCTACCTAAAAAAACCCAAGACCACCACAGCGACCTTCCAGGGGGCTGCGGCGATGCTCTCAGTCCACAGAAAGATGTCGGTTTCCTTTGGTCCCAGTCTCTGCTTTTGCCCTGAAGGGAGGGATGACCCAACCCAGCAGACAGGATCTGCCCTAATATTTCAGTGTAATTGGGGAAAAAAAATAGAAAAAAAAAACAATGGATACTGGTTCTCACCCCAGCTGGGTGGGACAAAGGGACTTGTAGAGCCCTAGGAGCACAAACTGGATCGATGGTGGTGGTGGTGGTGATGATGATGATGGTGGTGGTGGTGGTGGTAGTGGTGGTGGTGACGATGACAATGGTGGTTGTGGTGTGGTGACAGTGGTGACACAGCCAGAGCCAGTGGTGGGCTGGGGAAGGGCTCCATCAGCTCCTCGGCGGGGCAGCTGGCTGTCTCTCCGGGGCAGGTTTCAGGACAGGTAATTAATTAAATCGAGCCCCTAGCCCCATGCCCAGGTGCAGAGCATCAGGGTAATTTGTTTCCTCCCTTTGCCCGAGTTCTCAGGGCTGTGGAACAGCTCTAGCTGTAATGTGCTTTGTAGAGGTTTAAAGACTAATGTAAGCGTTACAATTTGTTATTCTAACGACTCCATCCCTTGCGCGTTTTTATAAACAGAAAGTTGTGTTAGATGGACAGTATGCCAAATTTTTAGCGCTCTCAGAGAATTAAGTGCAGCAAATAAGGCCAGTGATGTACAGCACAGCCTGAATGGAGCCAGAAGTCTCTGGTACCATCACGAGCAGCCAGTCGATAGTTTGTAAATGTTAAAGCTGTGGACTAAGCCCGAGCTACCGTTTAAAACTGATAACTAATTTTACACAATTAGCAGTACTCCTCGGTGGTAGGGTGATCCTACAGCTGAAGACCTTTAGATCCATGGAAATCAAATAGGGGTTGGTGCAAATAGAATA
>VZTO01017923.1:564-34965 GCA_013400615.1 Syrrhaptes paradoxus
CCCCAGACCTGCCGGGGCCCTGGGGGGGGGGAGGGGAGCACCCCCAGACCTTCCCCTGTCCTGGGGGGGGAGCACCCCATCTTGCCCCCAGTGAGAGGCAGCAGCCGCAGGGCCGAGCACAGCCCCAGACTGGGAGGAACTGGGAGGAACTGGGGATGACTGGAGCCGTGGTACTGGAGACCCCCGAGGAGTCCCAGCGTGGGGATGGGGAAGGGGGGGGGGGGTGAGGGTGTCACACCCCAGGGGGGGCAGCTCCCGGCCCCTCGGGCCCCCACCCCGGCGCGAGCGGAGAAGGAGGCAGGCGGCAGCGTGGGGTGTGCCAAGGGCTGTAGTTGGGGGGAGCGAGCGGGGGGGACACAGAGGGACGGGCCAGGCGCCCGCGGCCGCGCTCAGGCCAGGTCCTTGAAGGCGTCCAGGTTGAAGGCCGTGTCCAGGAGCCGCTGCAGCTCCGTCAGGTGTGTCTTCTTGTTGCCGGTGGCGGGGGCAGCCGCCGGCTCCCTCCCCGCGTACCTGTGGGGGAGAAGGGGGGAGGTGAGGGGGGGTCTGCGCCCCCCCGGGACCCCCCACCCAGCACCCCGGCCACCCCCCGCGTCCCTACCAGACGGGCTTGGCGCGGTTGATGGTGGTGCGGAGCCGCGGTTTGACGTAGTCGTAGTAGCCCTGGTTCTTGTGCTCCTCCTGGCACCACACCAGCTCGGCCGCCGGGTACTTCTCGGCTTCCCGCTGGAGGAGGTCGAAGGGGAACGGGGAGAGCTGCGGGGGGGACACGCGGAGCGGCGTCACGGCGGCGTCACGGGGCCGCGGCAGCCCCGGTGCTGGGAGGGGACCGGCCCAGCTCACCTGCTCCACCCTGGTGATGGCCACGTCGGCCTCCATCTGCCGGGCCTTGCGCTCGCGGGTCAGGTCGTAGTAAACCTTCCCGGTGCAGAACAGCACCCGCTTCACCCGCTCGGGGCTCTGCGCCGCGGGGCCGCTGTCGGGGATCACGCGCAGGAAGTGGGTGCCTGCCGAGGGAGAGGCCGGCGCCGTCACCCACGGCCACCCGGCGCACCCCTGCGCCCGCATCCCCTCCAGCCCCTCCTGGGACCCCAGCCCGGGCGGGCAGAGCAGAGCGGCGGAGCCTGACCCACCGGGACCGCGTCCGGCTCCCAGTACAAACCAGCACGGCTCTGCGGGACCAAACCCTCCGTCGGGAAGCGGCTGCCAAGGGAGGAAGCAGCACGGCAGAGCCGGGGAAGCTGAGCCGCGTCCCCCTGGGCGCTGGACTCGGCATCACCGAGGGGGGTCCGGGTTGCTGGGCAGACGGCCGCAGCCGGCACACCGCAGCCACAGCCGGGGCGATCGCCCTGCCGCGGTGCTGGGAGGGAGCAGGGGGGGAGGAAGGCAGCGGGCGTGCTGTGCCCTCCCCGTCCGAGAGCTGTGTGCAATGCCCCGATGGCGTCGGCCTCGCTCGGCCGCTCTTTGGCACGAGGAGGCGGCTGCCAGGCGGACTTCACCCGGCTCCTGCCCTTCACCCTTCCTCCGGCCGAGCGGCGCGGGGGGAAACAAACGCCTCCGTGCCGCTCGTACCTGGCAGCATGTCATCGAAGCTGGAGCGGGCTTCGGGGTGGCGCAGCAGCGACTTTGGAGTGAAGATGATCAGCTGGAGGAGGGAGAAGAGGCAGAGCGAGGCCGTCAGCCTGGCCAGAAACCCCCCCCCGGAGCAGTGGCCAGAGCACCCCCCACCCCCCCGCCCGTCCCCCCCTGCCCCAGCACAGAGCCGCTGCCTGAGGTTTGCTCCTCGCTCCGCTGCCGTGCTTGGACGGAGTGGGTTAGGGTCAGGGTTAGGGTTAGGGTCACGGTTAGGGGTAGGGGTTGGGGTTAGGATTAGGGTCAGGGTTAGGGATTAGGGTTAGGGGTTAGGGTTCCCCGACACACCAGCATTCCCAGGCTGGGTTTCCCCTGGGGAAGATGCTCCGGTGCTGCTGGGGACCCGCCTGCCCCACGGCCAGAGCTGAGGACAGGCAGCTCTGGGTTATTTACCGACACCCGCTGGCCCCGGCGTCTCTGACCTCGCACGCAGCGCAGGAAGGGGTCGCAGCCACCCCAGCCTCTGCGAGCCGCCCGGCAGCACGCCACGTACCGAGCCACCCCCCAGCACCGAGGTCCTTGGCCCGGGCAGAGGCAAACCGCGTGTTTGCTGCCAAGGTGCAAGAACCAGCCCGTCCCCATTCCCGTCCCCGGGCTCGGCAGGGACACGGGGCTGCCCTGCCTTGGCACCGCGCCGGAGCTGCCAGCACTGACCGGTTTGCGGAAGGGCAGGAGGATCTGGCGCCGGAGGACGTGGAAGAAGTTGGCCGGAGTGGAGCAGTTCACGACGATCCAGTTGCAGTCGTAGAGCTGGCGCACGTCGAAGTCGTCCAGTTTCTGCCTCGGCGTTCGAGGGGGTTTGAAGAAAACACAAAGACCCTCTTGGCCTGGCAGCTCCGGCAGCAGGGAGAGGATGGCGCGCAGCCCTCCCTCCCTCCTCTCCCCCTCCAGAGCACACAGGGACCCCCAAAGAGCTGGGGGAGGCTGTGGGGCTGTGCCCCGCACCTTGGGACGGCCACAGGGGTGGCCAGCACCCCCCAATGCCGCTCTCAGGGCCACCTCCACGCAGATGGAGACGCAGCCTGGGCACCAGGTTCAGCCCCTTCCCCCAAAACCTCCTGCTCCCAGTTCAGTGACATCAGTCCCGACCGCAGCGTTGTGCTGAGCCCCCCGGGTGGCTTTCCCCCCCCCTCCCCATTTCAAGGCTGCAATTGGATCTGGAACACAGGAGGGTCGGGCTGAGCTCAGCACGGCCGCCACTCACGGGGAAGACATCGGGATCGTCGTTGCACATCTGCAAGAATCGCTCTGGGCGGGCGGAGGAGTGCTCAGGACCCTGGGGGGACGAAGCAGGGGCGGAGAGTGAGCAGGGGGCAAGGCTGGCACGAGAAGCCGATGGCGGGTGCTACCCGCTGCTGCTGCTCCCCAGCTCTGTTTCTGGTGCCGGCCAGGCAAGGGGCACCCCTGGATGCCTGTGAGCTGGGGGGGGTCCTTACCATGCCCTCCATGCCGTGGGGAAGCAGCAGGACGATGCCGTTCTGCCTGACCCACTTGGCCTGGCCAGGACAGATGAACTGGTCGATGATGCACTGAGCGGTGTTGTGGAAATCCCCGAACTGGGCTTCCCAAAGCACCAGGGCGTTGGGGCTGGCCATGGCGAAGCCCAGCTCGAATCCTGAGGGATGGAAGAGAAGCGAGGGGGTTATCCTCCCAGAGCAGCCTCCCCCAGCCCGGGCAGCGGGCGCAGATCTCCCTGCTCACCCAGGACGCCGTACTCCGACAGAGAGCTGTTGCAGACGGTGTACGGAGCCTGGTTGGGCCAGAGGTGGTTCATGGGGATGCAGGTCCTCTTGTCCACGTTCTGGTCGTGCAGGACATGGTGGCGATGGCTGGAAGAGGGGAAAGCGTTAATCACAGAATAGAATCACAAAATGGGTTGGGTGGGAAGGGACCTTAAAGCCCACCCAGTCCCACTCCCCTGCCATGGGCAGGGACCCCTCCCACTAGCCCAGGTTGCCCAAAGCCTCATCCAGCCTGGCCTTGAACCCCTCCAGGGACGGGGCATCCACAGCTTCTCTGGGCACCCTGGGCCACTGCCTCACCCCCCGCACAGGAAAACATTTCTTCCTCACATCTCATCTCCATCTCCCCTCTTGCAGCTTCAAACAGAGCGGAGCAGAGGGGGACAATCCCTTCCCATCCTCCCGTTACTCCATCGTCACCCTTTGGGTTCCTTCTGGAAAGGCCGAATTGCCTTTACGACCCCCCCAAAGCACAGCTTTACCTGAACGTCCCCCTCTCGACGTCCTGGCCGCTCAGGCGGATGTGGATGCCCTCTTTGAGCAGGGAGCCAAACGCCATGTACTCCGCCAGGGCCCAGTCCACCGTCCTGTTCTTCACCATCTCCCCGCGGGTTTTCAGAATCCGGCTCAACCCTGCCGGGAGACAGAAGCCAGTTTGTAGCCGGCACGGCAGGGAGCTCCAGTGACACCGTGTTTGTCCCGCAGAGTGACAGCCTGCGAACGCGCCCGGGCACAGAGGAACGGATCCACCTCTGCTGGAGGCATGAAGCAGAGACGGGGAATCCAGAGCGCGGGGAAGGATCAGCTGCCAAGAGGAGCTCCTCCTGCTTCACTTCCCTTAACCACAGCTCCCTTGTGAACTAATTCTCACACAGTCACAGGATGGTTTGGGTGGGAAGGGACCCTCAAAGATCACCCCATCCACCCCCTGCCATGGGCAGGGACCCCTCCCACTAGCCCAGGTTGCCCAAAGCCTCATCCAGCCTGGCCTTGAACCCCTCCAGGGATGGGGCATCCACAGCTTCTCTGGGCACCCTGGGCCACTGCCTCACCCCCCGCACAGGAAAATATTTCTTCCTCACATCTCATCTCCATCTCCCCTCTTNGCTGGAAGGTCTCCCCGGAGCTTCTCTTCTCCAGGCTGCACACCCCCAACTCTCTCAGCCTGTCCTCGCACGGGAGCTGCTCCAGCCTCGGACCATCTCCGGGGCTCCTCTGGCCCCGCTCCAGCAGCTCCGTGTCTGTCCTGTGCTGGGTCCCCAGAGCTGGGGGCAGCATCCCAGGGGGGGCTCACAAGAGGGGGACAGTCCCCTCCTCGCCCTGCTGCTGACACATACCGAAGCACCGTAACTGGTCCCCTCCTTCCAGGCCACGTCCCAGCCCCACCCCACATCTCTGGAACCACGGCCCAGCCTCGCACAGCTTCTGCAGGCTCCCACCTCCGTGGATAGTGAAATCCTCCACCGGCACCGAGCTGGCCACCTGACCGATGTGCGCCAAGTCCTCTTCGTTCAGGCCGGTGGAAGGGCAGGTCATGCTCCGGGGCTGTCCGTCCAGAGTGAAGAAACCTGCAGGAGGAGAAGCCGGGTCCAGCAGGCTGGGGGAGCCGTGCCCAGCTCCGCGGGAAGGGCTCAGGTCACAGCCACCCTCCAGGAAGGGTGGGGATGCCAGCAGGGAAGAGCACCAGGAGGGAGGAAAACAGAAAATAGATGCCACAGCCCGGGAGAAGCTGTCTGCTAGGGCTCTCCGAAACGCTGACTTACCAGGCCAGGGGGAGTCCAGCCAGTGCTTGATGTGCAGGATCTTCTCATCCTTGGACCTCGCGTGGGCCTCCTCGCAGATCTTATCGTACTTGGCAATTTCTTCCTGAACGACAGAAGCAGGAGGCGGAAAGGCATTAGCGAGGGGTCTCCAAACAAGGGTGCTGAGCCTGGGGACCTCTGCGTGAGCTTGCAAGGGTGCTGGGGGGCACGGCTGGTCCCCAGAGCTGGGGAGCCCCAGGGCCCCACAGCTCAGCTGCCGTCCCAACCAACACCTCGAACACAACCCTAAAGATGCTGTAAAGTGGTAACGGGGCGAGTGTCCCGGTCTGGGCTGGGACAGGGTGAACTCCCTGCACAGCAGCGGCTGTGAGGCTGTTGGGGTTGGTGCTGAGCAGACGCTGATCACACACCGATGGGCAGAGCTGCTGCCAGGACACTCAAGGACTCTCCAGCTTCTCTGTGTGCCCGTGGCTGCAGGGGCAGGAGGAGCTGGGAGGGAGCACAGCCCCAGGGACCAGCCCAGGATTCGAACTCAGGATTAGGGCTGAGACGAAGCTGTCCGATGGTCTGTTCCATCCCACGCCCGGCATGGCCAGGGGCACTCTCTCTTGCTCTCTCTGTCCGGAAGCACTCTCTAGGTCAGCTCTCTTCTAGGTTATCTCGCTCCAGGTGGTCCCTCTCCCAGGGCCATCTCCCTCTCTCGATAGCTCTCAGACACTCGGGCTCTGATCTCCGTTCCAGGATTGCGGTTTCGGGACTCTCCTGCTCCAGGGTCATTGGCTGGAAACGGTCTGAGCCTTGGCCATGGGGTGGTGAGCAGTGCCACTGGGTGTCACTCATTTGGACATTTGTATATATTGCTGTTATTACCATCACTATTATTTCCAATATTATTGTAGTGTAGTTATTAAACTGTTCTTATCTCACCCCTCGACTCTCTTTTCCCTTCACCCCTTTAGTTCTCTCCCCAGCCCCAGGAGGGGGGTGGGTGAGCGAGCGGCTGTGTGGTGTCTGGCTCTCGGCCAGCGGTGTAACACCACAACAGCGAGGAAGAGCCGGCAGAGCGGCCCCCACCCACGCTTGCTTCCAGGGCAGCAGAGACCTGCCCCAGATACCCCCAAACTGCTGCAAGCCCGAGTGCTGCAGAGTCCAGCCCTCCTGGGGGTCCCAGACGTGCCGCAGTGCCCCAGCGCCACGTGGCCTGTGCTGCACTGATCACGGGGAGATCCTTGAACTGAATGTTCCTGCGCTGTTCGGAGCTGGCACGGTCCAAGGATGAGTCTCGGCTGCTAATCCCCTCGTGGCTGCCAGGTCTGCAGCGCTCGGCAGCACAGCTCTGCCACCTTTAGGTGACGAGCACAAGCAGAAACAAGCCCTGTCACATCCTTCACACCCAGATCTGAACCAAACAAGTAGTTTTCTGCAGAGATACCACCCACAGTTTTCTTCCCAGGCCCCACGGGACAGTACCTCGTACTCTGGCTGATTTACCACCCCCTGGGAAATCAGCAGCTCTGCGTATTTCTGCAGCACCGGCTTCTGTTTCCGGATCTGTTTGTACATCAGGGGCTGCGTGAACATGGGTTCGTCCATCTCATTGTGACCGTTGCGCCTGTAACAAACCTGCCAGGATGGGAAAGAGCCTTTGAAAGCAGCTGCTTGCAACCCGTGGGTCCGACAGCGCCCGCAGGTACCTGGGTCTCTGCACTAGGACGGGTCTGAAACAGCTCGGGAGGGACCCGGGTGTGTCCTCCCCGATGCCAGAGGCGAGCGCAGGCTCCGTACAGACAGCGCTGCCTCTCCGAGTGCTGCCACAGCCTCCTTGCCTTGCTTTACAGCACCTCCTCCCTCCCCTCACACCAGACAAGCTCTGAAGAGAAACCTCAGCTTGCAGAAGAGACACCCCGAGAGGTATCGGCAGGCACCCGCGGCAGAGCCACAGATTTAGGATAAAGCCTCGCGCCACGGTTCTTACCAGATCCACCACCACGTCCTTATGGAAGGTGCTGCGCCACTCTGCCGCCACGTTGCACACATAGACAACGGCCTCGGGGTCGTCCGCGTTGACGTGGAAGATGGGGGCGTTCACCACAGCAGAAGCAGCGGTGGGGTACGGGGAGGAGCGGGCCATCCGCGGGTCTGTCGTGAAGCCGATCTGCAGCGGGTGAGAGGGAACGGGTCCAGCACGGCCGTAAGGATTCGGACAGAGGCACACGCAGCTTCGAGAGCAGCTTGGCTGTGGCAGAGGAGCTGTGCCTTCCCCCGGGGCTGTGCCGCTCGGCTGTAGCACAACCTGCCCGTCTCCTGCGCCCCGGGCTCCCCAGCCTGTCCCCGTCCCTGTGCCTGGGCCGTCACCCTGCTGCCCCCGCAGGGACCGGCTGGTCCCGGTGCAATCACTCCGGTTTACACGGAGCAGAACGGAGCAGCCCTGCGTGATCTCGCATGCCGAGCGTCGGGATCAGCACCGCTGCACCAGGCGGGGCTCAAACGCCGGCTCAGCAGAGAGCAGCCGGGCATGAAGCACCCTCTGCTGAGCCCGGGGTGACAGCTCGTGCCAGGAACATCGGCTGGGAAACAGCCACTGCCAGCTGCCAGCCACCACCCAGCCCTGTGCCGGCCGAGGGGCCGGCTGCTCCGCGTGGGACCCCCCAGACACGGGGGATTTGCTCCTCACCTGGTTGTTCACCACGACGTGGACGGTGCCGTGGGTGGTGTAGGAGGGCAGGTCGCTCAAGTGGAAGGTCTCGTACACGATGCCCTGCCCGGCGAACGCGGCGTCTCCGTGCAGCAGGATGGACATCACCTGGGAGAGGGGACAGCGGTCAGCAGGGGCTCTGCGGGGACAGCAGGCCGGGGCGGCCAGTGGGAAAGGGCCCAAATCTCATCCCCGTGAGCCTTTGATGTCCCAGAAAGGGCACGAAGCAGCTCATCAACGTATCTGATGCTTTCTTGGGGGATTGGAGTGGCACAGGCCACAGCTGGCACAACTGCCAAGGAGAAGGCTGTGGCCACTGGTCCTCCCCCGGAGCTTGGGGGACCTCCGTCGGGCAGCGGGATGGCACCCAGCACACAGCGCCTGGGAGATGAGTCCCGCTCCCAAACACACGTCCCAAAGCAAAGCCCTTTCCTAACCGGGGGAAGGTGAGAAAAATGCCCCTTTCCCCCGGGCTTTCACCCCAGGAGACCTTTGGGCAGGCGTCGGTCCAGGAGCTCACTCCGGCTTTGGTGACACGATTTTGCTGCCGTCCCCAGGGGCTGGCTGAGGACGCTGCCTGTCAGACGAGGACAGAGCCCGTCTATTTATACCCAGCCCTTGGGGTGCAGGAGGAAGGGAAGCACTTCCCACCTCACCCTGCCACTTCTTGGCGTTGGAGACAGGTCTGCGATGAACCACACGGCAAACAAACCCCCCACAGCCCGGGCACCTCGCTGCGGGCCCCGCGGCACCGCTCACCTTCTTCCCTTCCGTGTCCCCGCAGTAGAACTGCTCTGCTTTGGTCTTGCCTTGAACAACGGGATCAGCTGCCTCCAGGTGAGAAGGATTTGCCACCAAGGAAAGGGTGATGTTCCTGTCGGTGACGCGGTTAATCCGCCGGTGGTACATTCCCAGGTGGTACTTCACGTCGCCGGAGCCCTGATGGAGGGGAGAGGAAAGGAACGTCACCCCCAGGAATATAAGCGGCTTTTGGGGCACGGAAACAGACCTGAGGCAGCGCTGGCCCCAGGGGCTGGAAAAAGAGGCGTTTGCTGGAGGCACTGGCAGAAAGCAGCAGCAGGCGCTCACTTTAGGAGCGTTCAGCAAAGCAAAGGAACCTCTTCCAGGGGCCAAACCGCCACCAAACCGCTCACCAAGCCCGTCTAGGCGCGGTCATAGGAGCAGAAGCAGCACATGCGGTGGGGTTGGGGACCCCCAAGGAACACAGAGCTGGGAGAACGCTCCCCGAGCTCTGCCCGCGCTGTACGACCGTTCCCGGCGCTGCCGGCAGTACGCTGCCGTTCCCTGGCCGCGGCACCTCCACACCCCAGGCTGCCGCTTCCTCACCGCAGAGCCCCAGCTCAAGGGCACGGCAGGGTAAAACCAGCCCAGCCCAGCCTTCAAAAGACAAACCATCCTGGCCAACGGTGCTGAAGCTCTGGAGCAGGAGTGCACCGCAGCGACAGCGCCCGCGGCACGAGCGATTCGAGCCTCGGGGCTTTTGGAGCTGCTTTGGGGCCCCATGTGGGGACCCCGCTGCAGGGGTACAAGCCAGCCTCTGCTCCCAGCCCCCTGCCCCCACCTCAGCGCTCACCCCAAGGCTGCTTCACGCCTGCCGAGAGCCACCGACCGCCCAGCCTGCGCTGGGGACACCGGCAGCAGCCAGGGCACGTGTCACCTCCTGGGACAGAGCAGCACCAGCACCGACACAACGGCTTCAATTGCCCGAGCGTGCGTGCGATGTGGAAATCCTTGCGATGCCAAGGCCACCGAGAGACCCAACGAGTGGTGGCACAATCCAGCTCACGCTGCACAGGCACAGCCTGCGGGGACCGCGTGGGGACAGGCAGAAGCAACCCGCTGCGGGCCGAGGAGGAGACTCACCTCATCAGCAGCCTCCAGCTTGGAGTCAAACTGGCAGAAGATCTGCTCCAGCTCTTTCCTGATCACGTTGGCGAGAACATTCAGGCGTCCCCTGCACAAGCAAGACCGTTGTTGGCAACCAGCAGCACCGACGGTCACCTGCCATCCGCCCGCACGACACCTCCCACCACGGCTGCGGGGTCACCCGGGGAGGGGGCTCTGTGGTTTCACCCCAGAAGAAGGCTTCAGACCCCCCAGCGCAGGGACGGACCAGCCACCAGCACATCCTGACAGCTGCCCCAGAGCGGGCAGGTCGAATCCTGCTCTGGGATTCCAGCTCTGCCGCTCGAGCCAGCACTCCTCTCCAGATGAATTTACAACCGAGCCAAAGCGGCAAACGCCGCGGCGAGCGAAGGGCAGCCAAAGCCCGAGCTCTCCAGCTTCAGGTTCACCACCAGCCAAGACCAGTGAGGTGATGGCAGGAACCGGTTTGCCCTCCAGCACCGAACCCCAGCAGCACCCCCCTCCTCTGCGCCCCAAGTGCTGCCGTGGGGGAGGCAGGGGTACCTGTGGGGCATCCCCATGATAACGTAATCCACTCCCTTCTCACTCGACTTGTCAATAATGGTCTTTAGGGCTGGGATCAGCACTTCGCAGCCCTCCAGACCGAAACGCTTCTCTGAAGACCATTTCCGATGGAGGAACTCCTCAAACCTGGGAGGCAAAGGGAGAGAGGGATCAGTGCCAGGGCTACAGAAACCGGAGAGAGGACGGGGACCACGCCGAGGGAGCCCCAGCAACCACTGCTGGTCTGCAGGCATCACACAGCAGCCCAACAGCCTTCCCAGTCATCCCAGTCCCCTCCCGCTGCACCCAGCTGGCTGCTCCCCCACCCTGACATTGTGCTGCATTTAAACCTTATTTTTAGACCTTTTCTTTCAAGATCATCCACATTTTCAGGCTCTTTGCCAGCACCTGAGCCTGCCAGGTCGCTGGCATCGTCTGGCTGATTAAGCCAACCGTGACAAATGACGTCAAGACGTGACTCAGGTGGTGACTGTGTCCATCCGGCTGGAAGCAGAACAACCCCAGGCAGCGGGGGGAGAGAAGGGGAAGGTGAAGACCCCCCCGGGGTACCTGGTAGAGCGGACGAGCCTGGCCAGCAGCGTGCGTTTCTCTTCATTGGTGAACTGCATGATACCCGGGGTCTCAAACTTCTGCCGGATCCACTGGCACTGCTCCAGGTCGTTGATGAACATGAACTCCACGCCGATGTGCTGGCAGTACGCCGTCTGCCCCAACACGGGAGAGGAAAAGCCGTGAGACGACAGCCAGGACTTAGCACCTCCTCACCCCTCGCACGGACGGCACCGTATCGCATCCCGGGGCCAGGGACTCTCTTGTTCCCCTCTTCAACCTTTCAGCAAGACAAAGAGCCCTCGTGCAGCAGCCTGGCAGCCGCACGGCGCTGCCCCGACACCGGCAAGTGCTTCCTGCGACGGCAGCGCCGGCAGCCAGCCCCGTGCCAGCCCCGGCTGGGAGCCTGGTCTGAGCGGCTTTCCCAGGGACGCGGCAGCGGACATCCCGGGATGCTGCAGGGCAGCTCAAACCCTGCACGTGACCCAGCAATAAAATGTTTTCTCCCCTTTCCCCAAGGGGCCCTTGAGTCCTTTTCATCCCCCTCAGAGGTGAGATTCTCCCTCTCGGTGGCACCAGCTGTGACCAGGTCCAAAACCCCATTTCACGTGGCCGGGAGTGAATCAGCAAAACAACCGAAAAAAAAACCCCCAAGGAGCCCGTTCTAGCAGCTTATCTAAGCTGTTGACGCAGTTTTGCTTCTCCCAAGGTCAACCTGTCTCAGCAGAAACCGTCTGAGCTCGCCTGCAGCGTGCCTGCGAGCCGTCTGCGCTCACAGACGGGGCAGAGCCGGGATGAAACCTGGCAGCCCGAGAGCTGGAAGCCCCAGCCCCGGGCTGGAGCTGCTGGGACCCTCCGAGGGGCCACGGCGCAGGGCAGCAGCACGCCAGCGGCACGCGGAGCCGGTACCGCCAGCCTCCAGCACCCTCCCAGTCCCGTTTGCTGCTTTCAACTGCAAAATGCAGCGGGACAGGTTGCCAAAACCGCAATATTTAGTTGTCTGGGGTTTGCTCCACCTTGGGTAGACCGAACGCATCGCCCCGGCGCAGCGCGGAGCTGGAGGCGGTCGGAGGTGAGCAGGTAACGCGGGGCAGCTGCTACGAGTGGGGCGAGCGCCGAGGAGCAGCTCCCGAGCTGAAAAACTCCAAATCTGCAGGTCGGCCCAGGCTGCAGGCAACAGCAGGGCTCAGGACCTCCAAAAAGCAACTGCTCTGCCCCCAGCCCGGGCTGCAAACACGGGGGGGGTCCCACCCAGCCCTCCCCACCCTCCTCACCTCCAGCCGACGGATGATTTCCCGGAGCGGAAGAGCCGATTCATTTCCACCGATGAAAGTGGTTGTGGGCAAGCGGAAGACCTTGTCGAGGTCAGATTCATCCAGCCCGTAAAAGCCTGCAGGATTTTTCATGGGTGGAACAAGCGAAAGCAAGAGAGAGAAAGGAAGAAAGGGGGTCGGGGGACGGGGAACACCATCACGCAGGGACCGGGAGCGTTTGGGAGAAGTGGGGAGGAAGGGATAAAAAAAAAAAAAAAAAAAAAAGAAAAAAAAAAAAAAAAAAAAAAAAAAAAAAAAAAGAAAAAAAAAAAAAAAAAAAAAAAAAAAGGCAGCATAAAACCAAAAATAAGCATGAAGGAGGTTGATATGGATAAAAACCAAGCCGTAATTAAACAAAAAGACATTAAGCACAGAACGGCAGGTTATTAGGAAAGGTAACGCAGGAAACGGAACACAAAGCAACACATAAACACCCGAAAATCGGTAATTAAAACCCAGGGGGACAGTCAGGAAGTTTGTAGCCCCGAGAACGCAAATAACACACCAGAAATCATAACAGGGGAGAGAAATGAAAGGGAGGAATTGAGGAGCAACGAAGGTGTCGCCACAAAGTGGGAATTAAAGAGTCAAGAGGGAGCAGGAAACGGTTCAAACAAACCCCAAAGGGAGAGGAGGAGATGCAGGAGAGAGAGAAGACAGCGTCAGGGCTCTGCCACGGACTCTCCTGAATAGCTCAGCCCGGGAGCGGGGCAGCCAGCCAGCCCCTCCGCAGTTTTGCTGCCCAGATACCCCCTCGCCCCAATTAACAGCCTTTTAATTAGGGGTTTCGCCTAGCTCTGCCCAGAACCCCCTTCTTTTTGGTGCTGGCACCTCCCGGTTCGGGGGCGGCTCCTGCCGATGGCCGGAGGGGCTGTGGAGAGCGGGGCTGTGCCTGGAGAAGGTGCGGAGCCGGGCTCGGAGCCCATCGCTGGGTTTTGGAGCTGCAGGTGAACCCCCCGCTCCCTCCACCGGCCCCGCAGGTCCCTGCCAGGGCCCCCCAGGTATCCCAAAGCCACCGGAGGGGCCTCGGCGCCCGCTGCAGCTCACGGTTTTCTTTGGGGAAACTGAGGCACGGAGGAGAGGGACAATGAAGCCGTTGAGCCGATGCAGCAAGGCAGAAGCAGAGCCGGGAAGGGGACTGGGGTGTCCCAAGACCCTTTCTGAAGCAGAAGCTGGGCTGGAAGGAGGACGGGCGAGCGGAGCTGCCCCGGCCCCGGTCCATCCCTCCCGAACCCCCAGCGCAGCCGGGCTGCAGGGTGTTTCCTAACCCAGGAGCCCCGCAAGAGGCAGCTACCCTGCTCCTCCCAGCTCTCTTCCAACCAGCCCCACGCCTGGCTGGGGTCTCTTTCAGGGAGGGGACAGGGGATGCCACCCCCAAACCCACCTTCCTCCGGGCAAAGGGAGGCAAAAATTGGCCTCTCCAAAGCTGGTCCTCCTGAAATTTAATTTTAAAAGATCCATCCAGGAATGGAGGATGATGACGGGGGATGGTTGGCCACGGCTCGTCCCTGCGCAGCCTCGGGGACGGACTTTGCGGGAGGGTGGGAACACCCCCAGCAAGCCCGGAGCTGGGGCTTTCCTGGCTGCCACGGCCATCCATCCCCTCCTCTGCCCACATCGCCCTCCTGGACACTGCCGGCCCCAGGGGAATTCAGCTGGACCCCAGAGCTGTGCCGGGAGCTGAGGGTCTGGCCCCGTGTCTCCAGGGCTTCTCTGTGGCTCCTACCCAAAGAGGAATCCTGGAGAGAGGCGGCATCAGTCCGGAGCATCCCGGCGCAGCTGCTGGCTGGAGGTCTCGGGGAAGCCGCGGTCATTTGCTGCAGCTCCCAGCCCCACGGCACAGGGCTTGGGGCACGCTTCGGGGGTATCAGATTTTACGAGGAGCTTTCAGGGCTCTGAGCATCTCCGGTTCTGCCTTGCTGCAGGCTGCCAGCTCTGCGGGCAGGGCTCGGTGCTGTCGGGCAGCCACAGCACCAGGTGCGGGGAAGGCTGGGGGTGAGCTGCCAAACCTTCACCGTGACAAAACCAGGGCAGAGTCAGACCACAGCGTGGATTTTTAGGAGACTTAAACCAACTGGGGACATTGAGGCCTCGGAAAACAAATGTTCACAACCAGACGTGTACTCCGGCAAGCCAGGCATGCAGCGGCACGGGACGGAAAAGGCCAGCGAGGCTCTGCACTGGGGCTCTGCAGGTGAAGCATCGCCAACTAAGCGCCTACATGGAGACTTTTAGCGGGACAAGTTAAAAATAAACACGTTACGAAACTCAAGAGCGGTGCGAAACGGGAGGGGACGGCTTTACCGGCTTGGTTCATGCCCAGAATAACCTATTCAAAGAGAGTCCTGCACTCCAGAGGGTTAAAGGCTCATTAGTTGCATACCTCCTACTGTTAACACTCTCAGCCGCTCCTTGAACACTGCGAGATCTGGGGCGGGCAGGGACGGGGGTGCAGAAAGGGAAGTTTGAGAGAGACGCAGTCAAAGTTAGTAAAAAAAAACCTGGAACCATGAAAACTAGTCATGGAAAGCACAAGTGAAAAAACACAGTCTTTAAAATCCAGTCAAAAACCACCAGAGGCAAAGGGTCGGGATGGAGGATGACTACAAAAGAAATCCCGGTGGAAAGTTTGGCAAGAGGGAGGAGCAGGGAGGGGGACGGGGGGACGGGGCATCAGACACTGGGGAGCAGTTGCGCTGCATGGTTTGAGATCTCCTCTCGCGTGCACACCTCGGACACGCTCTGCGCCCGCCGCGACCCAGAGCATCCTCCCGTCCAGCTGCACCAAGGGCTGCGGAGCAGGGACCCGCCTCCCACCCGCGGCTGCGCCCGGAGGGTTTTGCTCTGCTCCTGGCCACCGGGAGGGTTCCAAGGTCACCCCAAGACAGCACCGACCCCGGCTGCCAGCTGCAGGCAGGAGGGGACCCATCCAACAGCCACAATAAGGCCGTTAATGAGGAAGACTAAGGGTGAGGCAGGCACGCACAAGACCATCATTTCTCGAGGATGCTCGGCGTGGGCAGGAGCGCCGGGATGCCGTGCCGGACACAGGCAGGGATGATGGGATGTCGTGCCGGACACAGGCAGGGATGATGGGATGCCGTGCCAGACACAGGCAGGGATGATGGGATGCCGTGCCGGGCACAGGCAGGGATGCCGGGATGCCGTGCCGGGGACACAGGCAGGGATGATGGGATGCTGTGCCGGACACAGGCAGGGATGCCGGGATGCCGTGCTGGACACAGGCAGGGATGATGGGATGCTGTGCCGGACACAGGCAGGGATGATGGGATGCCGTGCCGGACACAGGCAGGGATGCCGGGATGCCGTGCCGGACACAGGCAGGGATGATGGGATGCCGTGCCGGACACAGGCAGGGATGATGGGATGCCGTGCCGGACACAGGCAGGGATGATGGGATGCCGTGCCGGACACAGGCAGGGATGATGGGATGCCGTGCCGGACACAGGCAGGGATGATGGGATGCCGTGCCGGACACAGGCAGGGATGCCGGGATGCCGTGCTGGACACAGGCAGGGACGCTGGAGCACTGGCAGCGTGTCACTGGAGCCACACTCCCCAGCTGGGTGAGGCGACCCGAGTGCCTCTGTGTCACCTGGGTTACAAGAACAGCTTTGGAGATGCTTCTCCTTTTGGTCATCAAGGAAATATCTTAAATTTAGGCGACACAGTTGGTTACAAGATCTCAAATGGGGGAAAGGAGGGGTGGGATTGCTCCCAGCCCATCTCCCCCCAGGGCCTCGCCTGGCTCTTCCCGAGCTGGAGGATGATTTCCATCAATCTCCCTTCCACAGAGAGACAGACGGACGGACGGATGCTCAGACGCACACCACCTTCCCCGCACCGCCGGGATTTCAGCATGCTAACGCATCACTTCCTTGCAAAGGGCGCTCCAGGCTCCGGCAGCTGTCTCGTCCTTGTTTTACACCACTTCCCGCGCCAGAGCAGCCGCAGTAGAAGAGCAGGATGAGATGATTTGGGTTTTGGAAAGAAAAGCCAAGAGCAAGAGGAACCGGGTGGCTCCAGCCCCACTGCTCAGACCAAGCACCCCCAGGCTTTCTCTCCCTGATATTTTCTCCAAAGCTCACACAGCTTAATCCAAAGAGCGCTTCCAAACTAGACACAAACCAGCTGCTAAACAAAAGGCAATTGAGAAGAAAGATCCATTTCCCAGATGAACCGTGCAGCTCCTCGGAATTACGGCCCTGCCCGGCCACACAGTCGAAGCCGTTGGCAGCGGAGCTCGCACCACAAAAGCTGACCTTTAAGGATTTCACCGCTCAGAAAGAGGAAACAAGATTGTTCCCAAGTTTCAAAACCACTCCTATTATTAACTGCTCTGTCAAGTGTTAAGAAATAGTCTTTCAAAGCAAAAAACCACCAGCAGCATCCGCTCAGAAATTAGGTTTCCTCTGCCACAAGCAGGCACCACCCGACCTCGGGCTCGGCCGGAGCTCTGCCCACGCTCTGCGCCAGCACCGCTCTTGCCGAGCGCTGTTTGCAAGCAGTGCTCACCGACCGGCATTTAAACCAGACGAGGTTGTCCAGGATGAGGACACCAGGGAAAGACCATTCAGTCATAAACAATGCTTAGAGCAAGACAACAAAGCCCCTTTGGTCAGACAGCCCCTGATCTGGGGTCCCGCCGCAGGACACAACCTCACCCTAAGCCAGCACCAGCAGAGCTCCTTCCCTGGACTCGTTATTTCCTGCCAATGAAGGGATTCCTGGTAATTAAATCAACAGCAGGAACCGCAGTGGCCGATAGCTTAATGTGAAAGCCACAAAGAAACAGAAATTAAACGTAGCGCCTGGCTCTGACACAGAGACCACGGGCTGAGATTCTCGTCCAGCCGATGGCTACGGAGCAGCCGTGCCCCAACGCTTCCCCCGCCGTGTGCCAGCCCGGGTCACGCTGCCGGGCTCGTGACGCTCACCCCGCGGGTGACACCAAGCTGAGTGACACCGGAGGGAAGGGACGGCATCCTGAGCGAGCGGGACAGGCTGGAGGAGTGGGATGCTCACGGAGTTCAACAAAGTCAAGTGCAAGGGTGGGAGCAATCCTCTGACTGGGGATGGATGAAGGATGGATGGAAGGAAGGATGATGGATGGATGATGGATGGCTGGAGAGCAGCCCTGAACGACGTGGGGGGCTTGGTTGATGAGAAGCTGAACGTGACCCATCAATGTGCGCTGGCAGCCCAGAAACCCCCCGTGTCCCAGGGCATCCCCAGCAGCGTGAGCAGCAGGGTGAGGGAGGGGATTGTCCCCCTCTGCTCCGCTCTGGTGACCACCCTGCAGTGCTGCCCCCAGCTCTGGGGACCCAGCACAGGACAGACACGGAGCTGCTGGAGCGGGGCCAGAGGAGCCCCAGAGATGGTCTGAGGCTGGAGCAGCTCCCGTGCGAGGACAGGCTGAGAGAGTTGGGGGTGTGCAGCCTGGGGAAGAGAAGGATCCGGGGAGACCTTCCAGTGCTGAAAGGGGGCTACAGGAGAGATGGGGGGGCTCTGGATCAGGGGGTGCAGGGACAGGACAAGGGGGAACAGTTAGAAGCTGAAAGAGGGGAGATGGAGATGAGATATTGGGAAGAAATTCTTCCCTGTGCGGGGGGTGAGGCAGTGGCCCAGGGTGCCCAGAGAAGCTGTGGATGCCCCATCCCTGGAGGGGTTCAAGGCCAGGCTGGATGAGGCTTTGGGCAACCTGGGCTGGCGGGAGGGGTCCCGGCCCATGGCAGGGGGTGGACAAGGTGACCTCTGAAGGACCCCTCCAACTCAAACCCCTCTGAGAGTCTAGAGGGGACTGGGTGGGATGGAAACGCTGCTCCCCACACCCAGCTCCTCTTCTCGCAAGGGAGAGCACTCGCCGCAACCACCAGCAGCCGGCCAGCGCTGGGCTTCGTGCAGACCCTGCTCTCAACAAGGAAACGCGTCCAGCAGGCACAGGGCTCCGGGGCTCTCCTCTGCTGCTCTGCTTCAGAAGGACCAGAGCACCCCAGCAGAGGCCAAAGCCCTGAGCTGGCAAAGGCAAGAAAAGGCTCTCCTCACCCCGCCCTCTCCCCAGCCACTGCGAGTGCTTCCAAAGTCACCTAAAAAACTGTCCCTGCTGCTCTCGCAGTGCCGACAAGTCCTCATGTCCTCTCCTGCACCTGGGTTCACGGCCATCACCCCCCACCTGCCCCCTCCCAGGCACGGGGCTCCCGCCAGCCCGCAGCCTGATGGCTCCCGAGGCACAGCTGGGGCTTGGTCCTCCGGACGAGCGCATCCCAGGTGCGGACAACGGGATGAAGCAGCTTCCCCCTCCTCCAGCGAGCTGGGACAACCACCACCTCATCCTTCCCTACCGCTCCCAGCACACGCATCCCGGATGAAGGTGCAGCGGGTCCAGGGCTGGGGTCCCTGCGCTGGCGGCTGGACAAGGAATGAAGATGGTTGACATGCACCGCAGGCTCCGATCGGCCGTTCCGTTGTGCGAGGTTAGTAATCGTTACTGCTGCTCTACTCTACGTTAGAAGCATGCCTCCGGAGCGCTCCGAGTGCCAGGGGGACGACCCTGGGAAAGCACCAGCAAGGTGACAGAGCTTCAGCACGGCAACCTCGCTCCAGCCAGAAGAATGGCAGCGTGCTACAGAGATCAGAACTAAAGCACGCCGAGAGGTGCTGAGTTTAAGCCGTTTCAGATTAGGATTTCAAGTCCTGGGCACCACACACGCGTCTGTGCAACACTCATGCATCTTTCGCTCGAAGGCAGTGGGATCTCCAGCTCTCTGCTGGGATGGGAACGCATCCCAAAGCTTCCTTGTGATGATCACCAGCAGGGACTCATAGCTCAGCCTTGGAAAAAGAGGCAGTTCAGGGATTTACAGACGCTGCGGCAGGCTGGGAGCGAAGGAGGGCAGGGCATCGTCGCAGGGGCACACCAGAGGTGCTGCTCAGCCCCGCAGAGACGATGCCAACCTGCTCCCCCGCAGCCACGGGGCCCCCCAAGGGCAGCAAGAGGAGCCGAGGGAACAAAACGTCTCTGCTTTGCATTTCCAGAAGACGCAATTGCTTCCACCCCTGGATGAGCAAGCTCAGTGACATAATTAATTGGCACCGGTTGGAGGAGAAACATGAGCCGAGCAATAGGGCTTTGGCACAAGACCCACTTGCCGGGACAGCCGGAGGGGGGCAGGACTGCTCCGCAGCCGCCAGCTGACTATAAATTTGGAGTGATCATTACTAAGGAAACTTAAGACCTTTCCCCCCTCACTGGTGAAGCAATCTACCTAGGAAGCTGTGAAAGAGAGAAGAGCTCAAGCAATGCAGCACTAACTGCTCTCAAAGCCCTCACCCAGTTTGTCTGTGGATGTGATAATATCGGCTGGAAGGGAGGAGTCCAGGTCTGCATCCAAGATGCCCAGTGGGTCGAGTTGTGCTACATGATGCCCTCGAATCTATGAGATGGGCCAGGGATGGAAAGGAGAACAGGTACCGGGAGGGAGAGGGGAAAGGGGGAAAAACAAAAGAGGGGAGGGGTAAAAAAGTTAAATTACATTCGAATTAATTTGCAGAGTAATTCTCACCGACGTTTGGAGAAACAGTTACTGGCGCATCATCAAAATTTACACAACTAATGCCGAGAGGATCAAGCTTTGCAATGTGGTGACCCCTGACCTGGAAGCAACAACACAGATTAGTCGTTAAAACAAGTTAATTGAAGTGACATTCCTTAATTTTTTTTAAAGAGCCATGCAGTTTCCCTCTTTACATTTTCTGCAGAGCCACCCCAGCTTCTGGCTGCAACCGCAGCCCGGAGGAGGTGGGTTTACTCTCAGCTACAGCACGTGGGTGTGAGCGCTGCCGGGACCGCTCCGCTCTGCCCCACGCCAGGCTCCGGCGGGCGGGCAGGGGGACGGTGACCTCCTTCCCAGCAGAGACCTTCCAGAACTGAGCTCTGAGGGTCTCCCACCGCTTGCCTGGAGCCCAGGCACCTCCTCTCTCCGGATGCAGGAACTCCACACCAACAATTTCCTCCGAAGCATCCCAGCAAACGAAGCGCCCATTTTTCAGATTTTGGCAAGCCTAGGTGCTCTCCTGCCAAGGTGACAGAGAAAAGCAGCGTTGCCACCAGCAGCAGTGGCTCCTGAAGGGCAGAGGAACGTGTCTGAGGAACATCTGCGGGTCTGTGCTATTAGAGGACAGCAGCTCCCAGCATCCTTCCGGAGAGCCCGGTGGCTTTCTCAGAAAGCTCTTCTGGGCAGGGGCAGGCGTGGAAACACCAAAAAGCTTCAGCACCAGGAGAGCCTGGATGGCTGTCGGGGGCAGTAGTCGGGGCAGGAGTCATCACGCTGGGCTTGACCCCGCATGGGGAGCCACGGAGAATAACGAGAGGTGACGAGGAATCTCACTTCTCACCTTCACAGGAGGAGGTGCCTGCAGACGGTTCCCCGCCGGGCAGACTCTCCGCTCTCCGGCTGCCAAGCCACGGTTTGTTCCTCGACAGCTCCTGCCCTCGAAGCGTCGGGCTGAGCTACGCCGGGAGCAGGGCGGAAACCCCACCACGGTACGGGCCACGGTGCCTTCTGTACGCTGCGGAAATGACACTCCGGGCCATCAACTGTCACCAGTTAGGAACATCCCTCCTACAGGTGAACCTCTGGTACCAACCCGACACACTGATCTGACCTCATCTACCTCATTCCCACGCAGAGCGTCCCACGGGGATGTTAGGAAAAGACTTTTGTGGCTTTTACCAGCCAAAGAGCCTGACATCTGCCGCCAACATCAAGGCAAACGGCCAAGAAGGCACCGATCCTGCCCAGCTCTCAGACGATGACGTGCCCCTGAGCGCTGGTGGCCACACGCAAAGCTCTTCTGGGCCAGCTCGGGCTGGGATCTATTCGCTTGTCCATCCTGCAACGAAGCCGCAGGGGGGGCGAGTCCATCATCTAGCAGTCGGCAGTACACACGCTCACCACACCGTTCCCTGCAGCCGGGGTGCTCTCAGCTGCTTGGTCCCACAAACAGCTTTGGGCTGGGGACATCTGGTGGCTTTGGGTTGGGGACATCTGGTGGCTTTGAGCTGGGGACATCTGGTGGCTTTGGGCTCAACTCAGCAGTTTGCAGGTAGGCAGCAAATCCTCGAACCAGCGCGGGAGCCAGGAGAAGGTCTTTTCCCTCGGAGGAGCCGTGCTGCTCGTTATTCTCCAAGCCAGGCAGACGGTTTTCCGCCAGCCCCAAAGAAAAGCAGATATTTGCAGGAAGCATCACCCCGACCCTGACAGGAGACTTCAACCCCCCGGATGCCTGCTGGAAAGGCGGCACAGCGAACGGCCGGCAGCCCGGGAAACGACAGGAGTGTGCTGAGGACACCTCCCCGGATGAGATGACGGAGAACCCGCCCGGAGGAGAGGCACGGCCAGACCTGTCGCTCACTCATGCAGAAGAACCCCACGGAGAGGCCACGCCTGGAGGCAGCCGGGGCCGCAGTGGTCACACCCTGGTCGAACTCGCAATCTTGAAAAAAAATCTCAATCTTGAAAACAGAGTCAGGACCCCCAACATCAGAAAGGGAAATTTTTGGCTGTTTAGGGCACTAGTGCGTAGGATCCCGTGGGAAACTGCCCTCGGAGGCAAAGCAGCGAAGGAGAGCTGGGGGGGATTTAAAGACACGTTTTCTCAGGGTGTGAGAGGTCTCAGTCCCGACGGGGGAGACGTGGGGCAGGGGAGGCAGGAGGCCAGCTGGGACAAGTCCAGCGCTCCCAGCCAAACCGAAACACAAACCAACACACACAGGCAGCGGGGACAGGGACATGTCCCGGGGAGGGGATGGGGACACGGGCTGGGAGGACAGGGAGGGGATCGGGGGGACCAGGGCACAGCCGGAGCTGAACTTGGCTGCATCCACGGGACAACAGAGGAGGACGGAAGGAACTGTAACCCCTGGTGAGAAACGGGAGAGCTGGTACGGCCGCCACGGAGCAGGCTGAGGGACTCCACAGCTTACGTGCCTCAGTTGTCACCAGGAGGTGCTCCAGGCACAGCATCCAGCTCGCAGAACCCAAAGGCAGGGGCTGGGAGAACAAACATCGCAGGGGAACAGCAGGTTCGAGACCATGGAGGGAACCTGAAGGTGCACAAGTCCCGATGAGATCTATCCACGGGTCCCGAGGGAGCTGGCGGGTGAAGCCGCTCAGCCACTGTGTGGGGTTTGGCTGGGACAGGGTTCATTTCCTCCACGGCAGCTGGCAGGGGCTGTGTTTTGGATTTGTGCTGGAAGCAGTGATGCCTCAGCCCTGGCTGAACAGTGCTCACACAGCACCGAGACCTCTTCGGCTCCTCAGCCCCACAGCGAGCAGGCTGGGGGTGCACCAGGCTTTGGGGGGTACACAGCCGGGACAGCCCATGGCAGGGGGTGGAACTAAATGATCTTTAAGGTCCCTTCCGACCCAAACCGTTCTGGGATTCTGGGATTCTCTCCCCCATCGCACTGTAGGGGAGTGAGCGAGCGGCTGTGTGGTGCTCATTGCCGGATGGGGTTAAACCACAACAGCCCTTTTTAGTGCCCAGCCTGGAGCTCAAAGGGTTCAAGATAACAACAGATTTGACTGGAATGTGCTAGGTCGAATTTATAGCTGTTACTGCTGTTTAGCTATTAATTGGCAGACTCCTGTGCTTGCCTAACTGTAAATTAGAGTCTCGTGCTCGTTAAGGGCTGCTTTTTGCTTTCGCTGGTTGCTGTACTGCTGTGCTGCTTATCACCTTCCTCCTCCGCGCCTGGGAACGTTCTGATAACAGCTGTGGGGACACGCCTGGGCTGGCAGAGGGCCGCGGCATCGCTGCTGTGTCTGCTGCCGGACGGGACAGGCTGGAACCCCAGTGTGAGCTCCAGTGGAAGGGACTGCGGCTGTGGATCCACGTGGGAGCAGAACACCCGAAGCATCTGTGGCCGTGGACAAGCCCACGCCAGAGCACGTGCATCTCGAAGCATCCGTGGCCGTGGTTATGTCCGTGCTGCAGCAGGTCTAGCTCTGAAGGATGGTGGCCAAAGGACAAGTCCACGCTGGCGAAGGTACACCCCAAGGCATCCGTGGCGCTGCGTCGGTCCGTGCCGCAGCAGGTCCACCGTGAAGCATCCGCGGCTGCGTGTGAGGTCAGGCTGGAGCACCCCAAAGCCCATGGCTGCGGATAAGCCCAGGACAAAGCACGTGCACCCCGAGGGACGGCAGCCAAGGGTAGGGCCATGCTGGAGCAGGCACATCTCCGAAGGCATTGCGCTGGAACGGGCGCACCTCAAAGCCAGAGGCAACCACAGCTACAACCGAGATGCTGCAGCAAGAGCAGGTCACTGCTCACCTACAATTACAGGGACATGCCAGCTCGATCCAATTAAGAAATTAATTGCCTGGTGTTTGAAGTAGGTTACCCATCCCAGGCAGGGTTTCCTCCTGCCTTCCAGCTCTTTTGTCCCTCCGCACGCTGTGCTGAACTTCCCCACCTGGACACCCCACTGCAGCCACAGCCCTACGGTGACCCCGGGGTAGGAAGGGAGGTGGATGTCTCACCACAAGCAGCTTAGGAAACTACATCCAAGAGCAACCACCTCCCAGCGCTGCCATTCGGAGACTGAGGAAGCGAGGGGAATGCGAAAAAGGTTACGGATTTTGTGTTCAAATCGCTGACTTGGAGCTGCTGCCTCCAACCCCATCAGTCACCACTTGTTTGAACTTGGCGTCTGCCCGCTTGCTCCCGCAGCGAGAGCTGCACGGCCTTTAGAAATGGCTCACCAGGATCTGCCCGAGCTGGAGAGAGCTGGCAGGGCGGTCACCTCCCGTGAGATCAGCCACATCCTCACAAACCTTCCCCTTCTCGCAGGAAAGCAGGGCAGTGCCCCAGCGCTGACGCTGGCACCCCGGGCAGGGCAGGGACACTTTCTTCAAGCCAGAAAGGAGGGCCAAGGTTGGGCAGACCTTTGGACCTGCCCAGTGCTGCCGATCTCGCCTTAACCTGTGGCCTTTTACGTCAGATTGTCCCCATACCTGAGCAGGAACGTGACCTGCAGCAGGTGCTTCTTTGCAGGAACAGCGGAAATGTCCACGGTCACACCTCCACGGCTGCTGCCTTTCTCGACGTCTCTCCAGAGCCCCAGTTAAACCCCCCCTCTGGACAAACCAGAGGGCAGCCAAAGGTGAACAGACGACAGAGACACAGAAACACATGTAAATGTTCTCTCTGGTGAAGATATCAGCTGGCCATCCCCTAGCCAGAGGATGTTTCCTTCCTGCTCGAAACCTGTTTCTCCCAAAAGGCTGACGTTGGCAGCGTCGGTCCCAGTTGCAGCCCAGTGGCAGCACAGCCCTCTTCCAGGTTTCCTGCTGCAAGGAAACGTTTCCTGAACATTTATTTTAGGACCTCAGCAGCTCTCTGGGACACAGGACGGGTGTCCCACGCCACTGCCGAGCGTGGCAGGAGCCCGCAGCACAGCAGCATCATTCCAGAAGCCAGCGAACCACCCTCCGCGGAGAAGACCTCCCCCTCCCTGCCACCCTAATTCTTCTGTTTGGGTGACAACAGCTTTAATCTTCCTATTGTTCAGCAAAGCCTCAGCTGAGCTTCTGCCCCAGCGCATCAGCAGCTCCTGTTAAAGACCAGGCAGCCCGGCATGTCCCGCGCAGCATCCACGCGACACACATGCGCCAAGCGTGCAGGGGCTCGCTCCTCGGCGCGAAGCCGCTCTCCTTACCTGATACGCCCTGATGAGAGATTGCACCGCGAGATGGTCCTCCACCAGCTTATCGACGTTGGGCTGCGCTTGAACCAGGAACTGGGCTTGGGACAGGGTGGAAAGGCTGGTGCTCAGTGGAGGGGGGCTTTGGTAAGCAGTGCCCGGAGCAGCTCCGGCGTTGGCATTGCGAAAGAAGATGTCCCACGACTAAGAAAAGGGAAAGAAGAGAAACGACAGGCTCATTACCCGGGACCCAAACGCCTCCCCAGTCGCGGTTACTGGGGTCCCAGCCCCGTTGCCGCAGCGGGCAGTAAAATCATCAGGGGGCAGAGCTGCTGCCTCCCCTGTGCCCCAGCTCCACGCAGCCGCTGCTGAAGGCACCCACTCGCCTTGGAGAGCACTACAGCTCTCCTGCTATTCCAGTCACACCATTAGCCTCCTTCCCACCCTTCTGGATTGTTTATTTTGGCGTGGGACCACCCCAGAGCCCCCCCTCCCTCAGCAGCAGTGCTCAGGACAGGACACAGGTGACACCTCGTGTCTGGCTCGGCTCTCGAAACCGCTGCTCTGAGCAATGAGCCCCAGCCTGGGCTTCAGGCTCTTGTTTCCTTCTCTCCAGAGCAGGAAACTGCCCTCTAAATACCCACAATATTTTCTGAGAAGTATTTTTGACCTGTAATCAAATACTCCTCTTCCTCTTTCCCACGGTCTAAACAGACCGAGACCCCAGTCCCTGCGTGAGCCATGTTCTCCAGCCCTCCACGAGCAGCAGCTTTTCCATTTTTCTGTTTCCTCTCCCATTCTTCCCCATCCTCGCAGCTACGCCAACACCAGCGCTACGTGGATATTCCTGTGTCAGCTCTCCTGCAGCCTCGGCAAGGCAAATATCCCCTCTGTTCCCGTGCAGAGGCATTCCTAGGTGCTCACAAAACAAAGCAAAACCCCCCGAAAGAGCCCTGGACAGACTTGGTGTCACTTTGTGGTCACTTCAGCACTGCCTGAAGAGCCCAGAAGCCTCCCAGGCCAAACCCAGGTTAATCTGGGAACTCGGAGGGGCATCAACGGAGCTGGGGAAGGGGAGAGACCAGCAGAGCAAAGTCTGAGCCACGTCCTCCAGTCCTGCTCCCACGTGCTCCGAGGGCAAGGCAGAGCGGCATCGGCATGCCCGCACGTACCTGCAACGCCAGCTCAGGCAACCAAATCCCGTCGGATTCACACGCTGGTTTCAGCCCAAGAGTCTCTGCACCGACTGGGAGCAGGAGCCCAGGGCTCAGCACCCTGCACACCCCAACCCCGTGCCTGCGGCGAGCACTGAACCCAACCCCGGTGACGCAGAGACGGGCAAGGCGCTGTCCAGCTGGCCCCGGCGTGTTTAAACCAAGCCAACCAGAGCAGCTCCAGCAGTGGTTTGGGGCAGAAAAAGCAGCTTTTGCACCCTGGGAGCAGAGTGGAGGGACGGCAAAGCTGACCTTTGGCGGAGAAGCACCAGCTCTGCCCCTTCGCGGGAGCTCCTCGGGCTGCAGCACCCACCACGTGCCCCCGGGAGCTATTTCCAGCCCAGGTTCATGCAGACGCCCCATCACACGGCTGCGCAAGGTGATTAAATTTAGAAACAGATCATGCTGAATGAACATAAATAAAATCCAGAACAATTTGGCACCATAAGTGATAAACAATAGTTATCTCAAAGGAAGAAATAAAAAAAGGCAAAAAAAAAAAAAAAAAAANTTTCAGCAGGGAAGGAGCGAGAGCTGCTTTTTGTCCCGTCACCGCTCCCGGCCACTGGCCAGAGCAGCCCAAGCCCCTTCCCTGCGCTCACGGGGACCGAGGGGCCAGGAGGGGAGAGTGCTGCCGGATGGGCGTCGTGCCCTTGGGATGGGGAGGAACCCGCCTGGCCACCGCGCTCGGTGGTTTCGGGGTGTTTAATGGAAAACAAAGACAGGCAGGAGAAAGGGAGAACTGGGGGGACTGGGACCCAGCTGGGAGGCAGAGGGTTGCCTTTGTGACCTCCTCCCTTCTGCCATCCACAACATTCACCTCTCAGAGGTGCAACTGGCTTCTGTTCCCAAAGAAAAAGTTCATTTTAAGCTCTCCAAACAAGGTGCGGCTCCAGCGGGGTCAGCCCAGCCGCTTTCACTGATGTTTTATTGCCTGGCGTTGTTACAGAGCCCTTCAGGCACCTGACCGCAGCCTTCGCCCCAGCCAAGGTCGTGGCCCTGATGGGCGCTATAAAAACATCAGCTTTCAGCTTGCTGACATGGTTTCGAAGCCGAAGGTATTCGAGGGCCAGCCCGGGGGGCTTCTGGTGACCCCCGGAGCTCACGTGTCCCGTGGGAGAGGCTGCGCAGCCCCACCGGCGTTATCCCGGGAGGGGTTTGCCCTGAGCCAGTACCGGCCGAAGGCGACAGCAGGGGTACGGCTCATCGGGGTATCCCCCCACCCGACCCTCTCCACGCCCACGGCAGCCCTGCAAGCGCTCCTCCACCGCTCACACCCTATAGATGCACACACAGGGTACAAGGTGTTCCTGCTCCGGCAGGGGGATTGGACTAGATGATCTTTCGAGGTCCCTTCCAATCCCTAACATTCTGTGATTCTGTGATTCTGTGAAGGTGCACACGTATAGGATGGAAGGTGTGTACACACAAGGTGTAGGAGCGCTCAGTTTTGGCTCATTTTTACAAAGCGGACTCAAAGCCGGCATCTACCAGCTCCTACGTGCACAGGGAGCCCCCACGTCTCAGCACCCTAAACACTCACAACCCCAGGTCCCTGCCGTGACCATCCCACGGCCAAACACCCGCCACGACCACGGCGTCAGCCCGGCCCGGCAAAGCAGGACGGGAGAGCCGGCGGCCCACAGCAAGGCTGGATAGCTCAGGCGTTAGAGGGATTTTGAGTGCAGCCCAGAGCAGAGCTCACCGCAGGCTTCCCCGCTGAGAACAGCCCCAAAAGCAGCTCACCCAGCTCACCCGCACCCCTCACTGCCTTTGTCAGACCCGGTTCCTGGAGAAGGTCCCAGGCACACGGGGCAAGGGCAGAGGGGCAACATCTCCCCCCAATTCCAGGGCACCTCAAACTGGGCTGGGGCTGCTCCGGGCTGGGAGGTGCACGAGGGAGACATGGCTCCTACCTCCAGCTGTGTCCCGGCTCCTCATTCTCCTGCCGCGGGCTCCAGGGGACAGAAAGCACCAGCCAGGCTTGCTCTGCGGGGTCGGCAAAGCAGGCAGCACCACCGGCTTTATCAGCGTGGGGAGCTGTGTTCAGAGCTAGAGGAGGAGCCCAAACCAAATCTACGTCGGGGGACCTTTGCTGGGCGCAGGGGGTCACACAGCCACCAACCAGTTTGTGCCCCGCTGTCCCGGTCTGGGCTGGGACAGGGTGAACTCCCTGCACAGCAGTGGCTGTGAGGCTGTTGGGGTTGGTGCTGAGCAGACGCTGATCACACACTGATGGGCAGAGCTGCTGCCAGGACACTCAAGGACTCTCCAGCTTCTCTGTGTGCCCGTGGCTGCAGGGGCAGGAGGAGCAGGGAGGGAGCACAGCCCCAGGGACCAGCCCAGGATTCGAACTCAGGATTAGGGCTGAGACGAAACTGGCCGATGGTCTGTTCCCTACGCCCAGTATAGAGGTGAGGAACTGACCAGAAGTTCTCTCTCTTGCTCCAGGTCACCCTTCTCTCAGGGTCCTCTCGGTCTCTCAGACACTCAGGCTCTGATCTCCGTTCCAGGATTGCGGTTTCGGGACTCTCCTGCTCCAGGGTCGTTGGCTGGAAACGGTCTGAGCCTTGGCCATGGGGTGGTGAGCAGTGCCACTGGGTGTCACTCATTTGGACATTTGTATATATTGCTGTTATTACCATCACTATTATTTCCAACATTATTGTAGTGTAGTTATTAAACTGTTCTTATCTCACCCCTCGACTCTCTTTTCCCTTCACCCCTTTAGTCCTCCCCCAAACCCAGGAGGGGGGCGGGTGAGTGAGCGGCTGTCGGGTAAAACCACAACAGTCCTTGTTGGCGCCCTGCATGGGGCTTGAACACCCAACCCTGAGCACACCGGCTCTCGTCTGATCTCAGAACCCCGACACCTGCACATCACCTTGTCCCCAACATCAGCAAGGACCTTCAGCTCTCGGGGGTGCTCGCTTTTGAAGACAGGGGCTGAAACCCAAACATTTCAAACACTCAAGTGAAGCTCCTGCCAAACCTAGGCTGGGCCACCCGCCCCGAAGCAAGGTGCCTGCGGTCCTGGGCTGTGCTGAGCATCGCTCACCCCCACAGTTAGGACGAAGGCGTCCCCGGAGCCAGCGGCACCGACCCCCCGCACCCTTGCCTCCTCTTTCCCCAGCTCCACTCTTATTTCCTCCTCAGACTCAGAAACTGGAGTTCAGCAGAAGGGCTGCATGCAGAAGAAAGCCTAAAATAGCTTTTTTTTAAAAATCTTCCCTAATCTAAACAAACACTTCAGTATCTTCCGCAGTTTAACACCAGTGTCCGTGCGGAGGAAGTGAACTCGCTTTGCTCAGCCGAGACGGTCGTGCCAGCGGCAGTTCTCCTCGGCTTTTGGCGACAACAGCAAAGCAACCCCAGCTCTTCCCCGGTGGAAGGTCTCACCCCCGCCAGCAGAAAGCGGCACGGCACAGCCCGGCTCTGCTCTGTGCAGGGAGCGGATCAGCCGCAGCCAGGTCCATGGGACAGCCCGGCTTCTTCTGGGAACCCCACCCTCAGATCTGACCCAACATCTAACAGGATGGAGGCCAACGCTTAGCAGGGCTGGGGGGGACACGCTCCACTGCCGCTTCGGCATGGCACCGGGGGGACAGTGGAGGTCTTGCAAGGTCTTGCCACAACCCTGATCCCACCGCCGTGGCTCGGTGTCCCAGTGGGGACAGGGTGAGCCATGAAAAATCATGGAGAGGAGACAGGGGTGAAGGTAGGAGCTGGGAAGGGATCCTGGTAAAGGGGCACCGGAAGAAGGTGGGATCCACCCAGGAGGGACGAGCGCACCCAGGAGCAGAGTCCACGCCAAGCCTCGGGTATCAACCCCCACCAGAAGTTTTGGGGCCTGGAGTTGGATTTCACGGGATCACAGGATGGTTTGGGGTGGAAAGGGACCTTCAAAGACTACCCAGTCCAACCCCCCAGTCCAGCCAGCTCTCTGCCCAGCAGGATGTCATCTTGGTCTTGGTTACAAAGCCATCCCCGAGACTCGCTTCTTGCATCTCCAGCGTCAGGTTTGCCTCCTGGCACTAAGACCCCGTTTCATTCTCACACCGATTTTCCTGCTGCACCAGAGGCAAAATCTTGTATCGACTCCTGCACCGCTCCCCAGGCGCCTAAAAGTCCTTCAAGGGACGTTGATTTCCGGGGTGACTAACGCACTCGTGCAATTCTTCACCACAAACATCCCCCCGGGGGGCCTGACGAGGTGGTGGGAGCTTCACCCCTGCATGTGCTCCGAAACTGACCCCAGGAGGCCCCGAGGGACCTGGTCTGGCTGTGAAGCCAGATGCCACCTCCAAGCCAGCCAAGCAGGGGCAGAGGCTCCAGAGGCTCCTTCCAACCTAAATTCCCCCAGTTTCTTGAGCCGGGCACATGTCAGGACTCCGGCACAGCACGGTGTCCACTGCCTACCTACAGGCTGCTGCTGGAGCCACAGGGGCTCGTCAGAGACAAGACAGGACCAGAGGAGAAGCAGAGGTCTGGCCTCAGAACCCAAATTTGTGAAAATCCGGCTTTGATCCTACCCTAAGACCTTTACAGCGCCCTACAGGCTGCGCGTTTGGGATGCGTGGGATCGGTGCCATGGAAAACACGCTCAACGCTGACACAAGCATCGGGGCATGAGATTCCTTACTCACCCGCGACTGCTCGCTGAACCATCGTGTCCTGGTTTGCAGACTGCTCATGTGCTACTGAATAAAGAAAATCCCTGCTCTACACCAGGACACATATGAAACCGCCTTAAAAACCCCCTAGGTAATGCCGAGACTTAGTCACGAGAGGAAAATTTTCCTTGTGAAACACTGGGGATGGGGAAAAAAATGCAGCTGGGCTTCAGAAATCCTCTTCCTAGCTGAGCCCCCACCTGCCGGACTCTGCGGTAAAGAGCTGGCTTCCCCTCGCTGGAGGAGCTGCAGGAATTTGGATGGAGACAGGTCCCTGCGCATGCTGCCCGCAGCTGGGCGGGTTTCCCAATTTTAAGCTGGGGAGCAGCTGGCGGGGAGACGGAGTCCCCCTCCCCAGGCTGCGGTCTGGCTTTATGCGCACAAGCTCCAAGTCAAGCTGAGCTACAGCCCGTCTGCCCCAACACGGACCACCACCCCGGCCTGAAGCAAAAAGGAAAGCAGTCAAGATGTGGAGAATGCCCTCCCTGCTTCCCTCCCACCCTCCGCTCCAGAATAAACCCTTCAATGAGCTGGAAAAAATAAAGCATTGGGAGCTCGTTAAAGGTGGATTCCCAGGAAAAGCCATTCCTTATATCCGCTTGTGATCCAGGATGCTGCCCGCGTCCCGCACGCCCACGGCGTTCCCTCTCGAACGGAGAAGCTCCTCTTGGCTCTTGCTCGAGGAATCGCTGACGGTTCTTTCAGGCGAAGCGAGGCAGAAGGACCATCCTCAACCATCCGGCTCAACTCAATTCTCCTTGGGACGTGCACACTTACCTGAACCCACCGTCAGACAGACAGAGACTGAAGCGAAGGCGATATCCTGACGAGGTTGCTCCTTACCTTATGTACACTTTTGGGATTTTCCAGCCACGCGTAATACATTTCCTCCACGTAGTTTGAACTAGTCCCGCTCAAAAAAGGCTCGGCAGCCACCGGTACACTGTAGCACCTGATCTGTCGAAACGTCCTGGGTGCTGCCGGCCTCTGTTGGGAAATTGTCTTTACAGTCTGCGAGGCCGTCAACGGCCTCAGCTTTGCCGCACAAGTCCTTAAGTTAAGCATCTTTGTCCTGTCGCCTCACGCAAGTTCCTGTTGGAAGAGAAGGGAAAACTGGGTTGGAAATTATTGCAGGACAGAGCAGAGACAACCCCCTTCCGCCCCCACCAGCCCCGAGCAAGGGGATCTGAGCTTAGGATCGGTTTTTAGTTCCAGTGAATCCATCCACCCCGTCCCACAGCCGAGTCCCCGACGGCTGGGAAATGCAGTTTTTGCTCAAGACACAGCACAGCCGGGTCTGCCTCCCCCGTCGCTGCCAGCACGGAACCATCATCGTCCCTGACACAACGGCAAAAAGCAGATTTGCTCGGCGGAGTACCCAATGCCAGCCCCAAACGAGCCGCTGCGCAAAGCCACCCGCACATTTTTATATCGGCACCTTCGTGCAAAATAAGGCACGGCTGCCGGGGAAACGCAGCCCGGATCAGGTTCCCCCAGTGCTTCCCTCTTCAGTACCCAGCCAACAACATCTACTCCTTTTCCAAGAACAAATCCATAAAGTATTCTTTGATGTCTTTTTTGATTCTTCCTCCGATAATCCTCTTTTTGTCTGTTTTAAACAGGAAAATTCTCTCTACGAAACTCAGATTCCAGCAGGAGCTGGACGTGTCCCTTCAGCCTCTCATCTGCAGCGATGCAGCCGGTCACACCAGTTGACAGAAAAACACTTTAAAGCATCGTGCCCAAAAGGGTGCTGGAAAAAATTTTGTTACCAGCTGGATTTTAACCCTGAACCCATTTTCCTTCGGGTCGAGCTGACGCAGTCCAGCCAGGCAGACTCCTCCACGCTACAGGAGGACAGCTCTCATCACGCCGGCCCAGCCTGGAAGCTTTTTCCATCAGTCTCTCTCCCCTGTAGAAGGTCTTGGCTTCGATTTTTGCTGCGTTACTCACCCCGTGACCACTCCGCTTGGCCAAGGTCTTCTCCTCGATGGTTTTTGTTACATGCACCAGGATAAAACTGGGAAGAAACCGTTTCCGGGGAAGACCCCTCGCCAAGCAGAGGTACGTTGGGGGAAAGCACTCGGGACGTGGTCTCCAGGACAGACCGCTTCATCGCTTCTCCTTGAAAGCTCAGACCCAAGAAGGGCGACGCAGCCAAAAGGCAGAGAGAGGGGCTCTCCCCTGCCCAGGGAACCCGACAAAGCAACCCGGAGCCAGCACAGGACCTCCCAGAGGCCCCCAGCAGCCTCCACCTTGCAGCTCTTGGTGGGGCGCGTGTCCAGGGAAGCCTGGGGTTAACCACACTCCTCAACACGTCTGACCGACAGCCGCAGCCCAAGGGAAAGTGCTGGAGTAAAATCATCTCCGGGGAAGTGCTGGCACGTGGAGCCAGCTCTTCTCGGCGCTGCCCTTTCCACCCAGCTCCTCCCACGAGAGCCAGGACCCAAGGCTGGAGGTGACCCAACTGGCCAGTTTCCATATCCCCAACCAGTTTGACGAGCAGCAGCCCAATGTCAAAGCAGCTACCATGCGTTCACTAAATTAAAATGAACTTTTGCAGAGCACTGGAGGCAAAAAAATCCACCTCTGTGACCTGCGTCCCGTCAGCCAGGCTTCCAGGTTCACCTTGCTGAACCTAGTGCTGGCTACCGGGCATGGCAGCAGCTGTGCTTCCCACCCCAAAACATGAGATTTCAGTTCAAAGAGCCCGAGGGAGACCTGGGATCACTCTAATTCAACCAAAGCGTTTGACAAATTTACCCAAAAGGGAAACCCACTCGTCCTTTCCAGCCTGCCCGCAGTCAAACCAGGCGCGAAGCCGCAGGACAGCGAGCGTGGCGGCACGAGATGTTTCCCCCCTCCTCAGATTTCAGCAGCAAAACACAGATATTTCAGAGCGCCGACTGACTCCAGTGTCGGCACACAAACCCACACACCGGGGGGGAAAAGCTTTGGGACGAAAGCGTCGGCGGCGTCTCTGGTGTCCGGTTTCGGTGCTGCCGGCCAGCAGCTTCCCGGTGACCTCTGGAAAACAGGGGGGTTAAGGCCGGGGTTTGGCTGAAACCAGCAGGACCGGGGGGGCCGCTGGCAGGCAGGGCGAAGGCGCAGGAGACCAGGGGTGCTCCGGAGGCAAAGCAACATCTCGCACGGTGACCGGAGCAAGGACGTGGGGAGCCAGCCCGAGGTAACCGCTGCGGACGTGCCACGGGCACAACGTCCCCGTGGGGAGTCACAGCCCCGGGGGGGGGCGGCGGGGCCGAGCCGCCCGGACCCCAGCCCAGCTCTCGAACCTCCGCCACAGTCCTCGCAGAGGAGCGCAGCGCGAAATGTCACCGCGGGCAGCCGGAGCCGCGACACCGGGACCCCGGCCCCGGCTGCTCCACGGCCCCGAGACAGCGGGGGGCAGGCGCCGACCCCCGGGGGCTGCACTGACCCCCCCTCCCTGCCCGTCTGACCTCCCCGGGAGGCCCCGGCGGGCCGGAGCGGGGGATCCGCCCGTGGGGCGGGGCGGGACGGNGCCTACCCCATTGGCTGCGCCGCGCTGCCCGTCTAGCCGCAGTCCCGCCCCCACCCTTCCCCGCCCCGAGGCGCCCGCCCAAGGACACCGGGGAGCGGCCGCGGACCCCCAGCCCGGCGCGTCCC
>VZTO01017924.1:5055-43699 GCA_013400615.1 Syrrhaptes paradoxus
CTGGGAGGTACAGACCAGTGTCTCTTCTGGTAGCTGGATTTTCAAAAGAGCTAAATACATTCAGCCTCTGCATTCTAAAATACAAACATTTCTTTTGACACTAAATGTGATAAGGTTTTAAAAAACAAAAAAACAAAGCCCACCCAAGGAAAAAAACTACACACACAAAGAAAAACACTAAGAAAAAAAACAAACACAACTGGACTTGGGGGAAAAAAATATCCAATTTGGTAATGCATCCTCTGTTTAAACCTGACAGGTCTGTCTTTCCTCCTAATACCTCCACTTGCTATATGCTGCTAGAAAAGTGCATTTCTTGGGAGTGAATTGTTAGGAAATATTACAAAATGTTTCCATGGTTTCTATAAGATGATGCTCTGAATACATACAAAACAAATAACTCTACTTTAGAGAGAGGAAGAGTAAAAACAAGTGCAATTCCCTAATGCTGTACTATAGCAGCCACTTTCAAAGGCTGTCATTTCCCGTATCACCTCATCTGAAATACTTGGAGTTTAGAATAGTAAGCAACTCTGCCATGATAGCACTGTGCAGCAACTGCTGTGAAATGCAGGTTTTAACAGGAACCACTAACTTGAAGCCAGAGCTGTGAAAAGCCTTCTTTACCAGCTCATGCTATACCTGCCTCCGATGGATGGGCAGCATGGCACGTCCTCCCTTCAGAGCCATTGTGTTTGGGTGAACACTGAACAAGAAATGGACAGAAGTCATCCCTCAGCTACATCATCAGCAGAAGACTGCAGAAGAAGTTGCTGACACAGTCTGAAACTCCCCTACCTTGCCTCTTTCCTCCTGTAAATAACACAGGGAAAGAAAAATCACTCACAGTCCAAAGGAACTGGAAGACACTGTTTTAATAAAAACCAGAGTTACACCACTCAGAATGCAGCTTTAGAGATGTGGATGCAACACTCTTCCAGCTGCAAAGCTCACCCTCCTGAGCTGCACCAGGGTCCTGCAGCCAAACACACCAGCAGCATGTCAGGTGCCAGAACAGATGGACTCGGTGACTGAGGAATACATAAAATAACATGGAAAAATCTAAAAGAGCCTTTGGCACCAGACAAGGGCAGGTAAAACAGTCCCTCGGCTATAAAAGTGGTGCAGAAGCTGTATTATTCTTTCACTGCTCCAGAACAGTGAAGGTATGGTAATGCAGTAAAACGTATGCTCAACCACACAATCCCACTACCTCCATAATGTATGTGTGCATGTGTATATATACACATATACACACATTTCTACCCTAAGACATACCACTTGATGAGCATTTTTGAGTACAATTTCTCCTGACATCAGAGGAAATATCAGTCATGGTTCACTTTTCTCTCACAAATATTAATTCTATAATAAAGATGTTATAAACCAGTAGTGAAACAACGCTGCAACGTCAATTTTCTCCGTGACACTTAATTTGTAGTCCCTAACAATTACTTAAGAATACCAGTGTTTGAAGACGGGAGTTTCCAGGTAATTCTCAGTAGCTTCAGAACTTATTGCTGAATAAAATCAGTTTTGCTCTTTCAACGCTTCCAGTATTAGAGGCAAAACTGGAATAACAAAAACTTCATTTTGGCTCCTAGGCAAATAGATGGTTTCCTAAAAACACTTTTGCTGTGTTTCCAGATTTTATTTTCAAGAAGTGTGATATTTATAAAATATCTTGATTATTATGTTGGCAAGCTTCTATTACTTCCCTTAAATAAATAAAAGCATTATGGCTCGGTAGGCTCTATGCATGCTTGCTTTCCCATAACACCTATTGTAGCAACACAAGGTGCAAAATAGCTGCAGCACAATACACAATATAACTTAAGGGGCATCAAAGCTTATAACAGTAAAAGAAAATAGTACTGGGAGCAGACCATAGCAATCACTCAATAAACGGGGTTAGTTCTACAACATAACAAACAGAATAAACTGTGTGTATTATTCTGCTGCAGAACTTGGATTCAGATGCAAAAACTAAGATAGGAGTGATGAGTAGAAATGGTGTTTCTACTCCACCGAAAACGAACTGTTCCAAAATGAAATTAAGTTCACAATTTGGAAATGCTAAACATGTCTAAAGTAATATTTCTAGGATACAAAATAGGATGCATAAATTCAAGCACTTTTCCATGTAGGCTGGGTTTAGACATAGATCAGACTGTGGTCATTATTTCCAGTCCAATAAGGTGGATCAAATCATGCCAGAATAACAAACTGGCTGTTGAAAAAGGATGCAGTCAGACAGTGATCCATATTTAGCACTGATAAACTAGAGGATGATACCAGTGAAGCATGAATTAACACCTGAGGCATTTTATTTATCAGAAAATTTAAAATTAAAATCTTTACATTGTTAAAAAATGATAGCAGAACAAGTGAAAACACAAATGCAAAGAAGCAGATATGGTAAAAGGAACAAGAAAGTCCCTGAGTTTTGGGCAGAATTAAAATACTAATTTATTATGTCATTTCAGCTGAGTTATACTACAGAAGAGAAAGTCAAACTGTCTCGTATTTCCATAAGGAAAACAAAGGAGGAAACTCAACAGTTTTCCTTAAAAAGATTTCTGGGAGGCAGCAATTGCTGTAGAGGATGAGGCATAGCTGAGCTCCTCTTCCAGTCTCAGTAACATTCAAAGGAGATTCTGAAATTATAAAGTATGAAGGAGTCTAAAAACCAAGAGGCAGAATGTTTAACAGGTTACCTATCAGCACTTAAAAAGAATTCACTTTTATTTTTAAACATGGATAGGAAAAGACAACAAAGTGCTTTTAAGGTGCAACACAATCATATGGGTAGCAGGAACAGTAACACTGAGCAAAGCTCTCTATCAGTTTATCAAAGGAATTATTAGACATTTGCTTAAGTGCTGCACAACCTAGAAGTTTTTGTTGTGTTTCTTTCTCCCAAAATTAGAAGGGAGATTTTGGGTGGCTTTACAGATGTTGTGTAGAAAGTTCTTTTCCACTTGTTTCTTTAGGACTGAACTGAATCTAAATCCCTTGTGAAACAAGATCTCTCTTTTCTGGGAACCATCAGATGACTACTCCAGTCAGATATTCCTGCTTGTAAATATTTTGTCTACGTACAATTTTCTCACAGCAGCTTTATTTAAAGGTGTTCCTGCCAATACTCACCCGTCAGCCAGCACCACAACACCTGCCATTCTCTATAAGCCATTTCTGCCTTGGTACAAATATAATGACACTCTTAGTGACAATTACATTCTCAGTTATTTAGCTGTTAACTTTCTCTTTTATAAAGCAATAAATCTCATTAAGTGCTCCTTGAGCAATCAATTTGTTCCTTAACTGGTAATAATTGCTTTTTAAATGCAAATTAAATACCAACCTAAATCCCCTATTTAAAATGTTACCAATATTTTCATTTCTGTGCTATATGTAAGCCTAGCTTTAAAATAAAAGTTTGTCACAGAAACACATTGAGAGGTTATTGTCCAGGGTGTTAATTATTGGCCTCAGATTAAAAAAAATGGCTAAGTAAAGCCCCCATCCTCTTCCTAATGAATAAAACAAGAGGATGCTCTAATTGAAGCAGACAATTAATTGAAAACAAGAGTATGACCAAATTTTCATTTTCTGCAGGTCATGTTGCATGGACTACTGCTTAGAGAGACAGTTTTGGGAGCTGCTATCGCCTGCCCTGGGAAGAGAATCCTTTTGTTTAAAACCTGGATGCCTGAGGGTCAGCAGGAACCTACAAAGTGAGGATGCCTGCCACCCACCAGACCATGCCTCCCCTGCAAACAGGGCAGCAGGGTGCATGGCAGTGGGCTTCATATGGGTTTTTGGAGTTGTTTCCCCCCCACCTCAACCCTCCAACTACAATGCCAACAAGCACTATGCAGAGGAGAGTTGTGCAGGAGATGTATCATCTGGTTCCTTAAAAAATTTATCCTCCCCCATAAGACATTTTGTAAAGCCACCATAACTCATGTGAGAATCTGTCACGTGAGGGATTCTGGCCAAAAAAATGAAAGTAACAGGGAGGGTAGATGTTAATAAAGACTAAGTAGTGTATGTTAATATACTGTCTGGATGCAGGTTATAAGCATGAGAAACACCTGATGCATTTCTTGATGTTGTCAAGATATTGGTCATCTAATACAGTTTGAAAAAAAAAACCCAAAAATAGATCCTATGAGAACAAACAAAAAACCCCAGTAAGTCTCAGTACAGCAAGTGAGAAAGCATAAATGGAATGTAGATCCTAACTGCAATTGCACAAGTTTTGATGTATCAGCTGTGTCCCCCCCCTCCACCTCCCAGATATGCAGTATAAGATCAGGGTTCTGTTAAAACTGATCCCAGCACTGACACGCTGTAAAGTCTACACTAAAGTAATACCTTTGTTTTTTTGACACAGATTTTAACCTTCTCTTGTTTTATTTCAGCTTTTGCCTAAAGCAGAGCCAAAACCTCTAGACCTTTCACAGAATTTTCCACCTTCTAAAAATGGAAATCTATGAAGAGATCAGACCTAAGGGACTTCTGTGTATTAATTTCTGTAATTCAGTGCCCATGGAGCTAACAGAAAACAAGCCAAATGAACCATAAATGTAAGTACTGCAGCTCAACTGTGTTCCACCACAAAGGATCCACACATTTCCCGGCCTGAGATAAGCAGTTATCAAATTTTAATCAACTAGTGTAACCATTTTTAAAGCTCAGAAAGACTTGAATTAAAACTGTTGAAATGAGTTATTTTATATGAATAATTTCTTCCCCACTAGTGATCTCAAATTTGACAAATGTTTTCATGCTACTTTGCTACTGCTCAGATTTTCAAATAGTACACACCGAGTAAATTGTTTACATTTTTCAGCAGCCAGTAAATAATTTTGTTTTGAAGAATTGTCTGCATGAATTGGCCTGCTCTGTTGTGAATGAAGGTTCAGCAGGGTCTGTGCCTGAAGGTGGGAGAATCACCGGGAGAACACCACCACCTCCATGTAACTAGTACAGGTAACTATCTGCATTGGAGGTCTGTGATTTCATAGTCTGCTGTAAAGAGATTACTGACAGGTTTCCCTGTCATTGCAAAAACTCAACCAAACAGTTAATAAAAAAAACCCCAAACCTCAAACCAAAACGAAAAACACACCCTCACACAAGGAAAACCGAAAACAAAACTGCAAAAAAACAAAACCACAAAAAAAAAAAAGCATCCGATGTGATGAAGTGCTGGCTTCAGCAACAGCACCACAGAATCATTTCCTGACTTTACAGGCAAAGGCAGACACGGAATGGGTGAGTAGCAGATTTGAATTTTTCGTTTGTCACTTTCAGGTACAAAAATATAACATCTAGAGAAGAACTCTATTGCCCACTGCTTAGTATGGATAAGTAATGCCATACTAGAAATAATTTATTCAGCACAAAAAGGGAAAGAAGTCACAGGACTTCCTAATAAGTTTGTTGTTACTTCCCAGCAGCTCAGAAGCAGGTGCAAAGCGTCACCACATAACACTGGCACAGATAAATGCTGGCAGACTCCCAGTTCATAAATTATCTGAATTAGCCTGGACAATTTTACCACATCTGGAGCACTTATAATTTACCCTGGAAGTTACACTTTTACACCCAGATCATGTTAGCAAGTTTATTTGGTATACCTTACATGCCTCAGAGTCAAACACTACAGTACAGTCTTTCAAGTTCACCTTTAAATAAAAATAAAAAAGACTATCCATTTAGAACACTACAAAGTGAATTTTATATTCACTGGTAGCACAGCATCACTTCTTTATGTTATTTATTGATAAGCATTAGAATAAAGTTAGATATGTTAGAACAGCTTTAGAATATGGAGGCTGACAGTGTCCCTTGGATACCTCTCCTTTAAAATAAGGCTAATACCACTGACAGCAGCAGATGGAAGAAGCTGAAGCTCTTTGAACTTGGTGCTTTCATTTGCCTGTTTTTCCTTTTCTAGCTGTTCTGTACCTACTGTGTGGCATCACGCACAGACCTGTCTTTTCTCACACGTCTTAAAGAAAAAATAGCAACCACAGCTACCCAACCCTTAACAGTGACTTCACACTACTTAAAAAAAAAAAAAATCAAAACCACAAAGATTTGTCCTCCTAATATCAATGGGACTTTAGTGCTCCAGCGGCTCCTTTCACTTTTTCACCCTTTGTACGCTGAAATTTGTATGTTGCATCACCCACAGCGGCCACAACTGATGGTTTTCTGTGGGGGTACACTGGCCACAGCCTGGGAATTTCAAGGGGTATGTTAAAACAACACTGAAATCCTCATCAGAATACATGAACGTGAACTGTGCAAACTGAAATCCCAGAGGATTCTCTAGGTATACACAGGAAGAAAACTGCGACTGGAAGTTGCAAGGGAATACAAAGAAGCCCTAGCTATACCCTCAAATTTACAAATATTAAATTTCAAAGTTTGAAGTTTTCCTAAACTATCATTATTATCTCTACTGTTATTATTTCACCTGTTCTAACATTACTATAGCAGCTGACATAGGATAGATAAGACAATGTTCAGAGACATTTCTAGCCCATTCTCACCGATCTTTCTTTTTCCTCCTCTCCAGAATCAGGATAGTTTGGGGGATTCTGGTCTATTTTCACTGCCTACTTCCTAGGTCCTTAGATATTAGGGTATAACAAAAATAAATCACAGATAACAATCCTACAAATTACAGAAACACAACATTGTATTTATTACTCTAATTACAGAAACATGGTGTTGTATTTATTACTCTAATTATAGTTTTTTTTCATAACTTAAGTGGCCACTAAAATTAAACATAATTTTCATACTTATAGGAGAAAACTGCTGATATTAGTCAAACAACAAGAGGATGGTCTCATAAAAATGATTAAATTATCATCCTTAACTTTGAATTAGCTTTGTTCTTCACTATGATCACACTGCTCTAAGTGTTTCTGTATGCAGATGTTTGTGCATTTACCTACAGCGTGAGTGTATATTCTAATTGTTTTGCCATTGTCAGCTTAATACATGCTATATTGTTCAGGACATTAGTTTCTTGTATCATCTGTGTTTTCCTCCATTTCAATTGTTTTGCTAACATCACATAATCAGTTTCTAGTCCGGAAACCAAAGACATTATATTCCATCCTGGACAAATTATCCAAAACAAAATAACTCAAGAAGGAGAAGCAGGCTCCAAGAGCTGCAAATGTTGTTCGTCATAAGCTTACATTTATCAGCAGATTACTTTGTTTAGCTTTTCTAGAGAAAATTTCTTTGCAAAAGCTAATGAAATTTTGCTATTACTCACATAAAACAACTGACTTTCTTTGCTAGGACAAATTAATGTTGATCTCTGCTGAAGGACTAAAGAGGGAGCTATTGACTAAGAATGGCTGGAATATGTCAGCAAGCATGAAGTTATTCTCAGAAACCCTATTTATTTGTTAATACAGCCTGCAATACTATTGATATGCAATGAAATACCTAATGATCCTGTGGTTCTATTAGATCTAAACTGGCATTCATTGAGCCAGGTGCTTTACCTTATTTGTAAAGATTATTGGCAAAGCCATGTTTGAACAGGTGAAAAACAAAATTACATTTATGATTGGGTTAAGCTATTCAGTCCCACTCAGCACAGATAACGGTGAATGTAATTTCTGCAAATCCTTAACTAAAATAAGAGTGCTTCCTAAACTTTAAGGCATATTTAAAACACATACTTTGAAAAGACAATACTCCTCTTAACATTTACTAAGCAACAACAAATCCTGAACCAGTTGTTTGTTGCACTTCAGACTTGTACAGGTTTTGATATGCAGCATGGAAGACCAGGTTGTTGCTGTTTTAGTGATTCATCAGTACCTGTAGCATCTGTGAAGTGTTTTAATTACAGCTTGTCATCAGGCAAGGGTTATTTGAGAGATAACTTTACATGCTGTAGAGTAGCAAGATGCAGCAACAGCAAGCAGCTATGGAACTGCTGGTGTCACTGCACAGGGTTGTACCTGACATAGGTTTCCCTCTTCTCCTAAATTCCATATTCCAGGCAAAACTAACTCATTTCTTTTGCCAGCTTAATAAATGATCTTCCTAACAGGACTGCTGTCATATCTTACCATTGACAACCACAACACTTACCAAACATGTTCTCTGTTCGGATTTCTTTTTTAACTGCTTGTATGAGTTTTTTCACCTAAATTTTGGAGTTTGTCCCTTCCCCTGTTTCAAAAGTTTGTAAAACAAGTAAAGATTTTCATGTATTATGTACAAGCGCTAGGTATAGCTTGGATCAATACCTTCATAGCAGAAAGCAACTATCTTTGTACTGTTTGATTAAAGTGTAGTAAATTATCACAGGTGTCACCCAATTCACTGCTCTTTGTTATAAGATTTTCCTTTAATGTGGGTTCCTCCTGCTAAACACCCCAGATCTAGTATGTCCCTTTCTCCACTGTAGACCCCCATCAGGGATTCAGGCTTGCTGCACGTGTGGTCCATTAGCAGCATGTTCTCAGAAAGCAGGAGAGTGGAGACAGAGGATGAGCTGACTCATTTACGGGTTGTGGCAGTAAAGGATGAGGAGTGTGGGACCAGGTCAGAAGCATCCTTCACTGCAACTGGGAACAGGACAGGAAAACTCACCTGCATAGCACCACCCCTGGGAAATAAAGCCAGACCAGCAGAAGAAATCTTGCCAATCTTCAGACAACTAGTTCAGGAAACAGTTGCATTTTTAATAACTTCCTTTAAGCAATTGCACTCAGTTGAAAGGAGAATGCAGGTGTTTTATGGGAGAATACCTTGGCAGTGGTTAATGACAAAGCATTTGGTATTGTTTATAGAAATGTATGTGAAAACTGGCAAATCTTAGAGGTTTCCCTCCCCACCCCCAGAAGGGGTTTCTCTATAGCTGGGTGGGGTTATGAATGTTAATAAAATTTTTGGAAACCAGTTAATTTCTATTTATAGTGGTTCAGTTAAAGCTGGCTTGTCCATATCATATTAAATTTATAAATGCCACGTTTATCACAGGACAAGAAGAAGGATACCATAAATTTCACAGCAAGCTGTATAACCATGGATACAACAACACTTCTCTGTTATGACACTGTGCTGTTGGTTTTAGACATTAAAAGACTCCAAAAAATATCGTTTGACCACCAGAGGGAGTTCGTATTGTGCCACAAACACACTGACACTACCGAGAGTGACTTGGGAAAGCTAATTAAATTGAAAAGCTAATTATAAAAAATAAATAATTAAAAAAATACCCAAATCAAAGAATAAAGAGCACAACCCTTTATATCAGGAAATTACATTTCAGAAAAAAAAAAGGAAAATCAGATAAAACAATTATACTTTCAATGCTGAAGCTGTGATTATGAAGCTCCCTACAGATTTATGGGAGCATTTCTTTGTATATAAAGCATGTATTTATCTGAAATTTCTTGCAAGTTTACATTGTGGTCTGATCCTATCTGCTGCTTATCATTCCAGGCCTTATCTTTAGCTGTATATGCTGGCATAAACATACTGCTTTCAACAGACCTTACATTCTCCTCTTCTAAGCATCTGGATTTATCCTGGTGGGTTGGTCCCTGCCAGTGTTTAATGTACTTTATTTATGTAGGAATCCCAGCAGATTCAAAGGCATATTCTTTGAACACAGAGTTCATGTGTTTCACATGACTGAAGACCAAACATTGGAGGGTGGAAGCAGGGGACAAGAAAAAGCAGATAACTGTGTGGGGAACATTGGGGAGGAGTTCATTCCTACTTCTCTGGCAGCAATAGCAAAACCTATTTTCTTCCAGCAAGTGAAGGAGTGGCCTGTTACCATATCTTTAAAAGAGAGAACACAGAAGAATATAGGAACAAGGTGTAATTTTCTACCAGAACCCTAAAGAGTAAGTAACCCAGATGATCCAAACTAAAAACCAATTAAAATCTTTATGCCACAGTACACTATCATGTATTATGTATATGCCTTATATTTAACTAAAAAGCTATTTCAGAAATGGCTTTAAAAGTTTAAGAAATCACCAGGATGAACAACTCAATACACACAGCTTTATGGGTGTATTAATAAAAGATAATTGCTTCACACACACAGAAAGATCAAGCCTTCTGAAAATTTATATTAAAGAAACCAGAATTAAGATATGGGAATTTCGTGGAGTATCTCAAGGGGAGAAGTTTTCTGATTTAATATCTCCTCTCTCTTTTTTTTNCTAAACCATCAATAAGAAAATAATTTTTTCTTCTAACACTTTTTGTAGTTTGTAATTCAGAGCTAGAGTGGAAAATAATTATGTAAAATAAAGAAATAAGTCATTTGTTATACTGAAGATAGGTGCATTTCTGCAGTCACAAAAGGCAGAACAGAAGGAGCACTAGAATTCAAGATGGAATTTAAGATGTTATCTACAATTTCTCTATTCCCCAAAAAACTAATCTTAAGCAAAGACAATTGATAATATTTATTCTTTGAGTAGATTCGTGATACTTTTCTAAGTCTAGGTCCACATGACAGTTTCTTTTAAATCCAATGATTATATTTTTCAATTATTGTCTATTTACACAATAACTTCCATTTAGAATCAAACACAAATATGATGAGTTTATGGACGTTCATTTATTCTGTTTTACCCGTTTCCTGGCATTCATCTGTGGGAATGTTTTCTTTTACCATTACAGTTTTAGGTCTGGGAGTTTCCTGTTTGGTTTTAGATTGCAATCATTTTACAGACCATCTCTGTTATCTGGTCAATTCTCAGCTCTGCAAATATTGACACAGACTGTCTTTTCTCAATAGAAATGGTGATAAAGTATGAAATCCTCATGAAGCTATTTCAAGCCTTCACAAGGAAATGTTTCTATGTCTGAGTTTAACCTATTCTACCGTACAGGCAAATGTTTATGGGATTTTTTTGGCTTTGTTGGCTGTTTTTTTTTTTTGTTTCTGAAGGGTTTTTTTAAGTACAATTCCTATACTTCATCATATCCCTGCAGCACTGGTAGCAGAGTCAACAAGGTACAGAATAACCCCTGGTCTCAGCAACTACCTCTTATGGATCCATCACCCAGAGGGTTCCTTTGTGGTTTCTAGTTCTCCCTTCTAGCCACATAAGTCAAAGTGTTAGACCTGGACTATAACTCACAATCACAGCACTATCAGTGCTCAGAGCTGGGGGCTGTACAATTCCAAATTTTCTATTTGACAGTAAAAGAAGGAAATATTCTGAGCCTTGAAAAATATACTGTAGCTGGCTGAAGCTTTCCAGTGATTTGAAATGATAGTGGATGTGGCAAGTCAGTGGGTGAACTGGCAGCACTTTGAATGCCACTCCAAACTCAGAGAACACATCAGAATATTACTTATCTCTAGATACATATATATCCTGTAATGTTCTTACATGTCAGTATTAAACACTGGTGTGCACCTGTCAGTCTACTGAAAATATAGGTTCCCTTAGTCTGAAAGTCTATGTTCTTAGTAGAAAACTTTAAGAACAGGCTTTGGTAAGGCACATCTAACAAATTAGTGTCAGCCCTAAATGGCTCATGGCTTTCTGATATTGGCCTGTTTCAAATCTTAGTCAAAATATGTTTTGCTAAACTATCAAAATACATTAGGAAAGAGTGTACACAGGAATAGGTCAAAGTCATGCCTCTTTGTTTGAAACTTGTACCAATCCAAACAATGTGATAGTAACATACCACTACTGTATTTCATGACACAGATGCCGACCAAAAAAAAAAAATCACTGTGAGCAACAACTCATTTCTGAATTGTCAGCTTGATTCAGAAATCATCGATTAGCTCTTCTACAAAGTATTATGAACTATTAGTAAGAAAATGTTTGACAGATTTGCCAGGCTTCAAGAAAACTTATAGCACATGGTATACTGCTCTGTAAAAAGCTCACCTTTTTTTCATTTTCCCCTAGTATACCAAGAATATTTGAATTAGGCTTCATTCTGCACTCATTATGCTTCTTTTTATTGCTGATATACTTTGAAGACATTCCAACTCTAAGGAGCAAAAGGGAGGCTAGCTTTACACTGCTACAAAACCCAGGTATCACATTTAGGCAGAGGGTCAGCCTAGAGCCTCAGTATGGTTCATCCTTCCAGGCCACTAACACAGGTGCATGTGCAGAGGAGACTTTGGTGAACGAATAAACAGCAGCTTTAATCCTATAGTCACATGGGAAGTGTGCCAAGGTATTGCTTTTTATGATGTTTTAATGAATGGAATTTAAAGTGGAACAGTGTGTAGATGTGAAAAATATTTGTGCCAGGAGCATTTCAGTAAACTGTAGCTAATTACAGATTACAATAGATATATGTGAATGAGTTTCTAAGACGGAAGTTGCCTTGGCGGTTTTTCCCGTTTCCATTGAAAGGTTGATCACTCCTCTGATACAGAATAACCTGCAGAGTAGAAATACAGATCAGGAAGATATGAAAAACATTCATCCTGCACAGACCATAGTTTGGTTGGTTGGCATCCACTGGACCTTCAGTGGCAATGAACACTACAGAAAGATCTCTTGAACATCCTGTGACTGCACAGCTCACTAATAAACACAGACAAGAAAACTCTCCTGCTGTAACTGCGCTTCATTATCAACATTGGTGCTAGATGTTGTGCACCCTAGAAAGAAACAACCCCCTTAGCTTCAGGACAAGTTTTTCCTCAACTACAATAAAACAAAGCTCTAACATAAGCATTTAAGCTACAAAATACCTATTTTCATTTTATGAAACATTAGTAATATTTAATTTCACTAGCTCATATATGTAGGAATTAATGAAGTGAACTTTCCATATGATACATCTGCTGTAAGATTTTTACCATGGCCAGGAAGAGCAACACAAGTCTATTGCACAAGGAAGGACAGAGTACGACCTTGGCTTTGTACCCACTGACAGGACACTCTGTTCTCAGAAATGATGACCTGTTGCTGGATCTAGGGACACCCAGACAATGCTTGGAGCAAGCTGGTTTATCATCCTGCATATGTTGGAGGATATGGTACTTCTTTCAGCTCCACAAGAAGCGTACAGCGGGTACGAACACAACATTCCTCTGGGCTCTACATTAACATCAGCTAGAATGTAGTTCCAGATTCTCTTTTCTATAGGGGCTGTATAGCATGGCCTGAAAAGCCTACATCTAAACACAGACCCTCTGTACAGCTACATGTATTCCATCATGGAAGAGTTTTATGAAATTGTACTCCACTGAGATAAAAAACTGGCAAAAATATCTGATGAATTGCCTATTTCCCAAATATGAAGATTGTTAAAATGTCTTATCTTGCAATATGAATGGACACATCTGGGCATCATATGTTCATATTTAAATTTTTGCTGATAAGTAGGTGTGGAGTGAGTGGCTATTACCAGCTGTTTTTTTAGCATTGTTGGACAAATTTTCTGTAAACAGGTGATGAAGTATCACCTCAAGACTAAAAGCAGACATTTCTTTTTTTTTTACAGAGAAACAATATTTCATCAAAAAGTATTTACAGCTAAATAAAACTGCTTATTCATGGGTTGGTTTTTCTAGGTATAGTTTTACTGAAGAAACAGGGAAAAAACAGAAATAAATAATTTCCTTATTTTAGATACAATTCAAAAATAATCTGAAATGATTCACTGTTATTAAATTTGAAGATTTTAATATGTTAAACAGAAAATAAACACATAGGATTACATTTTTGTTTAATCCAGTATGAAATATTCTTGTTCAAATTTCTGACATTCTTAGGAAAAGGAACAGAGCTGATATGCATTTTGGAAAGAGAAGGGAGCCTGAAAGAGCTCAATGAACCATTTAGGGCAGGATAATATTCAAGCACCCTTTGGATATGGAACATATCATCAATAAATAGATTATGCCTGCTCCCCACAGAAAGAGCTATTTGACTGAATCCACAGCCACATAGCCATCAAGATCCTTAATTGCTATTTCCAGAAGTTTATTATGGTTGACTACAACTGGCAAAAAAGTTTTCAATCAAGCACAGAAGGACTGAAGAAAATCATCCAGGGAGAGCCCTATTCACCAAGTTCCAACCCAGAGCAGATTTTTATAGCTAAGTAGATCTGACTTAAAAATAAATCTATTAAAGACAGAATTTATATTGGAAACAGTGACAAGCTCATCAACTATAACTGAGCTAGTGGCCACAGCTGTCATAAGGTGATGATGTTAATTTAGAGAGAGGATATTGCCTCAAATCTGAAGTGTGATGAATGGTGACTCTGTAATGCAGCATCTCCTTACAATGCCAGTGCTGGACATATATACAGCTGCTGGTAAATGCATTCAGAGTATTTCTTGCTATAAGATACAGTTTCAAGTAATCAAAGGTAACAAAATAATGATAGTGCTATTCCACTATACAGCATGACAGCTGCCATTATGCTCATGTATTAAATTCTGTGTCCGAGTGCTTCAGACCCCAACTACTTTAATATCCATTAGGCAGAAACCTGGTCTTCAGACCCTGCTCCCTTTTCTTCTCCACACTCTTACAGTGAGCACACAGCCTATTCTCATCTGTCCTTCTGCATCCGTAACCACCCTTTCTTCACTTTGGTCCAGCATTAAGAAAACAGTTTTTTGATTATTCAGGGGACTGAATACATCTCAGTATTAGCCCCTTCTCTACTTCAACACAAGAGCGTAGTTATCACATTCTGCATAACTGCCAACAAGCAGAAGGTTATCTGAAGCACTTAAATTCACCAGGAATTCAGGCCAAATCATACATTCATGTATCTTTCTTCTTCCTCTAGCATATTAACTTATTTAGATTCCCTAACCCTAGCTGCTTTCAGTGTGCCACTCTACAATTAAACAGCATTAAACATTAGTCCTCCTTCACAATGACCATTTTTTTCTAACTCACGAGAAATTATAGGATCCAGAAAATGGCTTGAATTTGGGATTAGTTTTAAATTCAAGAATCTTTCAATACCCAAACCTTAATCCAACATAGTTCTTATATCCCAGGGACCAATACCTTCAGTAAAAAATAAATGTATTTGTATTGCCTTGCTTGCTCCCAGGCCCCTTGGAGTCATTCAAGCACCCTTACACTACCAGGCTCTCTGCAGAAGACACACATCTTGTTCCCTCTACAAGCAAGCGAGATCCTCCCACATCCATCCCTGGCAAACAGCACCCATCCAGGCAGTGCCAAGCTGGGCTCCCTGCACCTGCAGTGGAACTGCCGAACTGCATATGCCAGACTACGAAGGTCCATGTGTCTCTTCTGGGCAGGACTGAAAAACAGTTTAAATTTAGCTACAAAATATCCATGTTATTATCTATCCTCATTAAGGTTTGTTTGAAAAGTTCTCACTCAACCATTTATAAAGCTTTTTTTTTTACATTAATATGCATTTATTTCCTTTCATCCATTTAGGAATGTGATAAACAAGCTATGCTTCTCACTGATGAAGAACTGAGCACTGCTTTGAAACACCAATTATTTGAAATTCATAAACCACTCAGCATAACTCATTCTGCCCTTCCAACCCCTTACCCCCACCTCTGCTGTCAGTCAGAAAGCAACCAGCCAGCAGTGCGCTAAGTGGCACCTCGTGCTCATTTGTGTATTGGTCTATGGGAGTGTCGAGAGCTGATTTTTGTCAAGTCAAAATAGCTTTTCTCAATAAGATCTACCAGGATGTTAAACATTCAGATCAGTGTTCCCGTTTAATAGAACTGTTAATTCCTTATTTAGTAATTGACAATTTGAACACTAATGTGTTCTCAAAGTATGTAATAGTCTTATTTCCTAATTCTACTGCATTTCTTTAAAAGAATAATGCTTCCTCATGTTTATGTTCATAACAAGGGAAATGGAAACAAGACAAGGAACAGTGCATTTCTCTATCATCAAAACAGTTACATCAGTGATACTGTTGCGATTCATTTCACATTGACTAGACCCTTAATTTTGAGAGTCTAGCCCACAGAGCAAGTGTATCTAGTACCGTTTATGCACCTCAGTACCAAGAGTACTACCAGGATCCACATCACATTTCCAGTCCAGATCCTCTGCCCAGACCAGCAACACACACAATGGCTCCAGTACACCTCTCTCTTTTCCTTCATATGTCTAGTTAGCTTTGTGGTTGAGTTTTCCATGGCGTAAATTATGCAAATAATATCAACATACCCACAAACTCGGCAGCAAAGCCCTTACCTAATCCAACATCAAGACAAATTTGATCAGAAAAAATGTTAAACCAAGCCAGAAGTATTACTAACCCGTGCTTCTGTCTCCAGGATCTCTTAGTGTTCATGTCAGACAAAGGAACATTTTCCAGGTTCCTGAAGTTTGCTTTAATTCAGGCATTATGAAATGTGTTCAGCTTCTACTGACCTTCTAATTAAAATAAGTAATACACTTATTTGCAGAGAACATAATTAAAGCCACCTAATGTTCTCGGTTCACTTCGATACGCCAAGTGGCAGTATGCTGCTGCTATGGAGAGATCTTGCTGTTCATAACCTCTGCCACAGAACTAATCATTTCACCCACAGATGAAGCCATGGGAGCTGGGAGCAAAAAAGAATGCCCAGAAAACAATTTCTGTATAAAACAGATCTAAAACAAAACAGCTGCAGCTGATCCAGACAAAATCCTTTAGAGTTCTTTATACATGCACACCACAGCTTTTAACTACTTTGAACATGTACTTTGATGGAAAAGCTTTCAGACCACTTTCTAAAGCAGATTTAGAATCACAGCAGCAATCAAAACTGAATTACAATAAATCTGTCATTTGCAGACTTAACAACAAAGTATGACATATTTGGCCTCTTGATGTATCTTTGTATATCCTAACTTCTTCCTCAAGTCACTCATCATTCCAGTAGAGCAAAGAATTAACTTATTTCACATTAACATAAAGCAGACTGGCTCAATCAACGCTGCTTTGTGAAGTCTATCCCAAAGTTCCACAAAGCATTTCCAGAGGTCCTTACAGAGCGGGTTTTCTAAGGCACTATGCTTCCCCCACAACATGAAAGAAAAAAGTATAACTACCTACAACAAGGAGGGGGCAAAGCTGCCAGTTTGGTAAACTTGGTAACTGTACAGATTTAATGGGCAGCAGAGAAAAAGGTGCTCATAGGCCTTTAAAAAAAAATGCTACGATTAATGTTTCTATGCCTGCAGGTATCATAAAGGAATAAGGCTCAGTACTATAAAGAAAGCAAACTAATGTATCATCCTAAGAACAAGAGATTCAATAGGAGCCAGTGTATATGGACTAATAAGATCAATTTCATTTAGTGTAAATTAAAGTTTAGATATGATTCAGGCTCTATGTATTTTGGATGATTCCTGAAGAACTAGAATAATGAAAAATGTTCAGCAAGACAAATTAAACAAAAGTAGTCCCACACAGAGCATACTTTTTTTGTGGGGAGGAAATTTTCTGAAGTTTTCTGAAGCCTACAAAACAAAAATGAGAAACATACCACCACCCAAACCCACATAAGTACATTTCTCCTGCTTATCCCACTATTTATTCCGGCCAACTCATTAAATGCCCTTCAGTGGTTCCTACAGTGCTACTTTGGCAAGACTTCAACTACAGTAGTAACCCTAATCTTAACCCCTTCCAGACAAGGAAGCAATGAAATAGGTGCAGCTATGTTGGGACAACATTGTAAAGCACACATACTCACTTATGCAATGCACTCTTGAAAATGCTCACCACTTCTAGTACTAGAAAAGTTGGTGTTTTACAGTAACACCCTCTCACTGGGTTTTTATCTGCTTTATGTCAGTCCCTGAGGGCACTAATAGGGTTTAATTGCCCTGACCAGACTCACCTGGGCTTTCCCAGTCCCATTTGAGCTCAGGTCTGGGTCCTCAGTCTTGGCCTGAACTATGCCATAGAAGCACCCACCTGGAGCTCCATCACAGCCATGCTAGGTTATGTCTCTTGTTGATCCAGATCCTAACTCTGGGGTCTGATATACCACCTTGACCTGTGGACCTGCCTGGTGATTGCTGGACTGTGTCTGACCCTGGTTATCATCACTGTACCTGACCCTGACTCCAATCCCTTCTGGTCTGTCCTATCCCTATGGACCTACTTAAGGGTCAGGGCTTGTGATTGCTCCCCTGGGCTGCCCCACATGAGTAGAGACTAGGTGCTGCCCTGCCTGCTATGGTAACATGTACCTTAAGCACCTTCTGGTGCTTAAGGAGCAGCCAGTCCTCCCTGCTCCCTGACACTTCAGCTATAAATTTTCATTTACTTTCAAGCTACCAGAAATAAGAACAAACACAAACCTTGGAAGAGCTGTACAAAAAATACCTGTCTAGATGCACATCTCCCTTTCAACCCCTCTACCTTTTGTGGCAGTGTAATATATGGCTCTCACTGACTTCTCTGCTGTATCACCATGTACAAGTAAATGAATTCTTTGCTAGTCTTATGTCAATGTTTCCTAATGAGAGCTTTGTTTGAGTTTCTCTTTTCAAGTATGTGCAGAATAATGGATAGACCACAGTGAAATACGTCCCTCGTGCTCTTTGATGGAAATCATAAACTCTGACTACAGAGCTCCAATGATTTACAGCACTTCCAAAATGCAAAGTAGAATTCATTCTGTGCAAGAGCCTGCTGCACCTCTCATTTGTTTTTTCCTTTAAAATGCAATATATGGATTCATGCACATTTTATATAAATGAAATATATATATAAGCATTTCACTTGGCCATGCAATTATGCAAAAGGCAATGTTAATAATTTATCTCTGGCATTCATACTAGCTTAACAAAAGCTCTATTCCCTTAAGTAGGAGAATTAATTTTGGATCCGAAGAGCATTGGTTTAAGTCTTTAAAAGGATTTATTTCTTATGACATAATGAAAGCCTGTTCATCTAATCATGGACAAAAGCTAAGCTTCATGAATAATGTTTATATTTTTTGACAAATATCTAACAAACATAAATAAATTAGTTTTTCCAAGTTACTGAGTAGGATCACCATTTGCTGTCGAGTCTTCACAGAAAACTACTGTAGGAAGATTCACATTATACCAACTGGACACTCAAGAACAAAAGATAGTCAAGAGAGGCATTAGCAACGGAAAGCCTAGAAGTTTTTCAATATTGTCAGCCTACCCAATCTTTCCAAGTTCACATTTCATATAAAAATTAGTTCTTTGGTAGACCTTGCTATGTAATTTATCTTGCAAAACAACTAAGACAGGTGTCTCTAGAAGTATACCATTTAAATCAAGCCCATATAACATGTTCTTACATTTACTTATGCTTATTTTTTTTGCTCTACCAAGCACACTCTGTGGAAATTACAGCCAGATGAGGGCAATTCTCATCCCTAAGTATTTTTTACTCTAATTTCATGCAAGGTTCAAGAGGAAGGGAGCTGAACAATTAAGAGGGGCAGGTGGAGAAGGCAAAAAGTGCATAAGGAATCCAAAGGGGGAAGACATAAGCTAAGTAAAGGAAACATTTGAATACACTTCATCTAACTCTCTGGAAATCAATGATAGCTTTCTGATTTCAGTAGCCTTTGAACATGAATACATATAACATTAACAATTTACTTTTCAAACGAACAATATCAGGCAATATTAAAGTCCAAGTACACTACAAAATTGGGTACTCATGCAATGTCACACTTGACTTCTAAATACACCATTTTACACAGGTAACTGCAGTGACTTTCAGTCTGTATGGCATACCCAGACCTGGGTCTGTGTGTATAAACACTTAACTATGCAATTTTTTTTAAAAAATCAAGTATGAAAGTAATGGAAATTAAATAAAACAAACAAGACAAAATTTTACTCCTAACTTCTTCACCCTAAGTTTGTTACTGCTTTTGATGAAATGTCTCCATATTTATTTACCTGAAGCCCTAATAATAAGAGATTGAGGCATTCAGTGTCTTAAATTTATTACAGTGCTACTTGTGTACATGCAGAGAAGATGAATCTTACTTAATCGCAACAATTTTTTAGCTATTAAAGTGAAAGGAAAGTTTGGATAGTTATGTTTTATTCTAAGCATTTTTGGAAGCCTACATCAAACGTATGTTCAATGTCATTAGAAGGATAGAAAACATCAAGGAACACTTTTGTATTCAAACATAAAAATAAAACTTCAAAAGCATACTTCCTCTACAGAGGTGTTTATTACACATAGAAAAGAGAGCTCAATGGGTTATCCTTTACTCCAGAACAATCTTTCTCCCTATCTAAACACTTCAGAAGAAATCTTCCAAGTAGTTCATCACATCCCCTCAGTAGTTACACTCTACTCTGCTCCTACCATTATGCAGATCTAAAAAAACGTTTTCCTGAAAGCTATAGCTGTCAAAGACTTCAGAGAAACACCCCTATTTTTGCTTCCTTTCTGGCAATTTATATCCTGTTTCAAAGTTTATGATTCCCAATGTATGTGAATCTTCTTTTGTTCTTGACAATGTGTCATACGGTACTTTGTCTTCATGCATAGATCACCTAGTGACCTGCTTGTGCCGTGGTAATTTATACTGGTCATACAAATAAGAATTAAGCTGTAGAAAGGAGTGATTTCTGCTTTAAATTGAGCAAGTCAGTTCCTAGGATCATTACTAGATCCTTGCTTGCTCTACTTTTTCTTTCTTTTTATTAATAAAATAAATATTTTCTGTGGTAATTGTAAGTTACACACAGCTCCCCAAAAACTATATGCTAGGACTTTAAAAATAATAAACAGTGCAAATATTCAGAGCAGATTTTGTTTTATGTATGGTGGTTTTAACTGTGTAACAGCAGAATGTGATATGAAGTGACTTATGACTCAGACACAATTCCTTTATTTGTATTTGTTATTGACTTTCTCCAAAAGAAACAAACAAATTGTGACTATTAATAAAGGGTGGATAATACAGTCAATCAGATCGAGCCTTCAGGCTTCTTAAAACCATTTAGTTTTACAGCTGGAAAGTGGACAGTGTTGTTGTTTTAACCCAGACCAGTCAGCAAACATCATGCAGCTGCTCGCTCACCCTTCCCCGTCCCCTGGGAATGGGGTAGAGAATTGAAGAGTTCAAGGCAAAGGGCACTCGAAGGCTGAGATAAGAACAATTTAATAATTGAAATACAATACAATTAAAAATAATGGTGATAATAATAACAACAATATGCAAACAAGTCATACACAGTCCAACTGCTCACCACCCAATGTTCAAGGCCCAGCCTGCTCACAGGTAATGATCCAGAGCAGACAAAATCCTGAAACCACAACCCTGGAAAAGAGAGACACTCTGGGAACAAAATTCCTGCCAACCCTCATCTATATACTTTGCATGACATTGCATGATATGGAATATACTGTTGGCCTATTTAGGCCTCAGTCCTAAACCTAAGCTCAAATCCTGATCAAGTAATTGTGGGTCCATTGCTCTGGCTATGCTCCCTCGGAGCTTCTTGTGCACCTGCACTCTATAAAAGCATGAGAAATTGAAAAGTCCTTGACTGTCTTGGAAACAACTAAAAACATATGTCTGTTTTCAACATTCTTCTCATAAAAAATGCCATACTAAATTCAAAACACATAACTATTCTAGCTACTAAGAAAAAAATTAACTCTATCACAGCCAAAAACAAGACAGCTGCTTCTGTTGACATGTTGAGAAACCATAGGAGCTGAAAAACAAAAAGAGACCCAGCACTGAAAATAAGATCCCATTTTGGTTATCATTTTACTAGATTAATGTTGCTTGTGGCACTTCTGTCTCTTCTACACTTTATAGATTTATGAAATCTTGTTTCTTATGGCAACAACAGCTGATTACTGTTGAATCATTATTCACACTTCAGTGGAATCCGATGGGGGTTTTTAGCTTATTTTTAAATGGACTATAATTTGCTTGATTTTATGCAGAACAACGGTTCTGACAGCATGGGGTAAATTTTCAAGGTGGTGCGTAGGAGGTACAGTGCAAGCACAAATCCTGTTATTTGTTAATAGGATTTGTCTGCATCCCTCTGTTTATTGCTTTGAAAATGCATCGCTCTATCACATTTATGGAGTAATCCTAATGGCAATACCATCAACTCCAGACAGACCTGGTCGTGTGTATGGCTCCACATATGGCACTGTGATGTAAAAGCTCTTCAGCAGGACACGACCTTGGGATTAAACTTCCAAGCCACTAACAGATTCCCTGATTCCCTCCATACCNGAGACACTCTGGGAACAAAATTCCTGCCAACCCTCATCTATATACTTTGCATGACATTGCATGATATGGAATATACTGTTGGCCTATTTAGGCCTCAGTCCTAAACCTAAGCTCAAATCCTGATCAAGTAATTGTGGGTCCATTGCTCTGGCTATGCTCCCTCGGAGCTTCTTGTGCACCTGCACTCTATAAAAGCATGAGAAATTGAAAAGTCCTTGACTGTCTTGGAAACAACTAAAAACATATGTCTGTTTTCAACATTCTTCTCATAAAAAATGCCATACTAAATTCAAAACACATAACTATTCTAGCTACTAAGAAAAAAATTAACTCTATCACAGCCAAAAACAAGACAGCTGCTTCTGTTGACATGTTGAGAAACCATAGGAGCTGAAAAACAAAAAGAGACCCAGCACTGAAAATAAGATCCCATTTTGGTTATCATTTTACTAGATTAATGTTGCTTGTGGCACTTCTGTCTCTTCTACACTTTATAGATTTATGAAATCTTGTTTCTTATGGCAACAACAGCTGATTACTGTTGAATCATTATTCACACTTCAGTGGAATCCGATGGGGGTTTTTAGCTTATTTTTAAATGGACTATAATTTGCTTGATTTTATGCAGAACAACGGTTCTGACAGCATGGGGTAAATTTTCAAGGTGGTGCGTAGGAGGTACAGTGCAAGCACAAATCCTGTTATTTGTTAATAGGATTTGTCTGCATCCCTCTGTTTATTGCTTTGAAAATGCATCGCTCTATCACATTTATGGAGTAATCCTAATGGCAATACCATCAACTCCAGACAGACCTGGTCGTGTGTATGGCTCCACATATGGCACTGTGATGTAAAAGCTCTTCAGCAGGACACGACCTTGGGATTAAACTTCCAAGCCACTAACAGATTCCCTGATTCCCTCCATACTCCGATGACCCTACTCTTATTACTCTTTATCTGTTAATTTGTCAGCATTAGTGGAAAAGAGGTGGCTAAAAAGTCTCCCTCTCGAGGATAGCTTTCTATTATTATTCTAACCAAGTTCTTACTAGTTTGGGTGTGTGTGAAAAAATGTTAAATGCTACAGTAATACAAATGTGTTTTCCACAATATATCGTCTAAGTAAGTACAAAGGAGAACATCTCAAAACATAAAACATACACAAAATGAGCTTTTCCCCCACTAACTGCACTTCCACTAACCACTGCAGCTCAGTAAATTCTCTTTTTTCACCATTTTCATCCCCATTAGCACGTCTTATAGATCCTGGGCTGGAAGACAATATTTCTGTATTCCTGCTCCTGTGGACAGGACAGCTCTCCTCAAAGGCAGACAGATGATGGTTTAGCTGCTTTCTTGCATTCCTACCTCCCTAAAAAAGCAATTAAGCAAGACTTTTGATGGAAGAGGAAAAGAGTTCACAAAGGTGATAATAGTATGGGCAGAGAAAATGGGTGCAGAGGAGACAAATACAAAAAGGAAAGGAAAACCTAAAAAGCAACTTAAAAAACCTTCAAACAGTCACCTTTGAAAGTTTCCTGACTTCATAATAATTTGATAAGCAACATCAATGTTAACTAATTGTGGATGAGACTAATAAATACACTATGATGAAACAAATGTCCCAGCAATAATCTATAAAAATGACTGGGATTAGGTACCTGAAAGCTCTTTTATTTTTGTTATTGATTAGTGTTTGAATCACTTATCAATGGAAAGGCAAAGAAAATGAGAAGAAACCTTTGATGTTTTCTGATATACTCTTTACTCACTTGTCAGCTTGATTAAACTCACTTTGCTACAGCAGCAACGGAAGTCAGTGTTGCAAAGAGGAATGTAGGATACACTGAGATTCAAGATTGTCACAAATGTACCAATTTCCATCAAATAATTTTTAATATATTTCTGTGAAAGTGTTCATACACCTACAAAGAGAGTTATACCCTCAAGGGCTGTGTGTCTTAATGTTAAGGACCTGACATCTTATCTACAAATAGCAATTACTTTCTTTTTCTTTCAATCATGTGATAGTATTTGTAATAACAGCACCACCATCTATAAATTAAGATGACAGTGAGATTCTGTAAATCAGATGCCAGTGGTGTGGTCTATGAGTGGGAATCATACAGCAATATGTATTTCTGCCTAGTTCTGAATTCTTCAGATTCAGATTAAAGGACCTTTCTTCTGTCTTTCCTATCCTTTCACATAATCAAATAATATAAAACAAAAGCAAGTCCTTTTCTCCTCAAAAGTCAGTCATAGAAAAGGGTGACTCTGTATTAAACTGAGATTCACAGATGTATGTGTTTTCTGGTATTTTTCTTCTACCCAGTATGGCATTGTTCCTTTTTCTAATTAAAAAAAATATATATATATATCGTTTCAGTGTTTAGTTCTGATTCTGGAAGTTCTCATCTTGCTGTATTTTTGAAAAAGGAAATAATGTCAGACCTTAGTGCCTTACTGACAAAACATAAAAAATCATATTTAAATCAAGTTAATGACTCACTCTTCCCATTTTGTGCATTTTCTTCCATTACTCTTGGTCCATTGGTTCATCCATTTTTAAAAGGTTTAATTTCCTGTTGGATCATTGACTGAATTTGTAACAGGTTCTCTTTCCATTGTGAGCTTATGAGGCAAATAACATTATGTTTGCAAGCACAGATGAGTGTGTTCACTAAAGACAAGAGCTTTTTTTTTTAAAGATGTGCTAGTAAATCATTTTCACATACAAGTAGAATGAAATAATTATTACTTTGTATGTTTTAGATATATCAAGGCTTTTCATAACACCTCTCCCCCCGGATACATACTATCCCTGGGGTATCACAGCATTTCCAACGCAGTTAGGTATACAGAAAGTAAGGCTAATTTCATACGTAAAGTGCTTGAAGTGTTTCTTGTAGTTGTTTATAGCCCCTGCTGCATGGTATTATTTAGTGACGAACTTAAGACTGCTACCACAGTGTGAGCTAGACCTTCAGGGGAAATCAGTGCTAATTTTTCCTTTCAATTCTCCATTGCCACAGACCTTCCCTCTACTTCATCTCAAGTTGAATAATGGATTTCAGAGATGATGTTATAGCTAAGCTTCTTTGGCTTTAAACACAGACTAAAATTTTAAAATATTCTGGAGGATAAGGTCTGTTTTTCAAAGCCACTGAAATAAGAGCCAGAAGAGATCATGAGCCATTCTTTGTAATGCCTATAGATAGCAGAATATCAAGTAACTCAGAAAGCAGTGTGCCAAGTGAAGGCAATAAAGTATTTTTCTAGATCATAGATATAATCTGAATGATGAACCTTATTTATGGGAAATAAGGCCAGACCTTTTACTGAGAATGTATGGAGACTTACAAAACTGCATTTTAAAAGCAAGTCTAAGCCTGAGATGAACTACCATTTGCTCTGCATGGACTGGAACAAGCTAAACAGGAGCAGTTTGTATAAACTACCTACAACACAGCTTACAAAGCTGGGCTGTGGAGCTGTTACTATAACAGCACCTTCTACCTGTTTTATAGTGACTCACTTGGGACAATTAATTGCTCACGAGCTAAAGGACTTTTCTTACAAAGAGCACAAGCAAATGGTGGGACATCCTTTGCTAAAAGGAGACAAGGACTCCTAGTAGAAAAAGGACACTTACATGGAAGATTTCCAGGTGATAAATTTTGGAAAAGGAGGAATTGAGAGAAAGGAAGGTAGTCATGTCAGAGTTTTAAATGGATATTACTGGTTCACTATCTTCTGATGACATTGGAAGCTACTGTCAGACTACTTTCACAAGGGCATTAAGAGAAAGCTCACAAGAGCTTTGACAAGAGCATCAAGAACCACACAGGCTTACACCCAAAGAAAGGCGTGAAAGTTAATCCTAGATGATACATCAAGTCAAAGTTACATGTTTATGTTTGTGCAATATGATAACATACGCCTAAACTCAAAGCATAGATGAAGAAAGTTTGTCACCATGTATTTAAACTAGGTAACACAACCCTAGTATCTGTGGGGTCTATACACATTAAAATCTCCTTATAGTTTAGGCATCTCACAGGCTATTCTTGTCCAAAATGACCGTGGAATGCAGGAAATCCAGATGACATGTGACCTGCATTATTCCAGATCATAATTTAATGCAAGAACATACACACAAAAAGATTCATAATACACATCTTTATTCTACAATAATCAGAAATACAATTTTGGTAATAACAGCTTTCACCACAGAACTGCAGCATGTGTCAGACACTGTGCACTGAGCTTTGAGAAGAATGAGGCAAATGACACATGGATGCTTAATAACATCTCAGGGAAGTCACATTCACAGTCGCAGTCAGCAGATTAACACTTTCACAAGATACTGTTCCCAGTGGGATCACCTCCTCCTGATGACTGAGAAAACATTTCATGCTGTGACAAGGAGAAGGAAAATGAAATATAGAAAAGTTTGCATCCTCGAGCTTTTAACATCAAAGTCCAGTGGACTTTTTCTGTCAGTACTGTTTGCTTTAGGAATGGAAAAAACACAACCCCATGCCTGCAGAAGTATACAGTTTACATAAAGGCATGCAAATGAATCTTTCCACTTACTATTTGGATTTTTGGGAGAACTTCTGTCTGGAACCTATGCATCTGCACCTCATGAGCCTTTGTCTTCTTCAAGAGCTCAGATATGCCTCCTATTTCACACAGCTCATAGGCTATTCAAGTAACCAGTAGCAGAAGGATGAAGATGCTGAGGCTGCTGACTATTCAGAATCCTTATCCATGGCAGGAAGCAAGCCAGCTAAAACTTGCTGATGCTGACGTTAAAAGGTTGACCTGAAGGCCAGCTGCAGGCCCTGCTGATTCCATAACACAGACAGAATAACACTGCCATTTCTCACAGCCTGGCCTGAGCTCCCTTCCTGGTAGCCCACTAAGTGTTCTTTGGCTCCAGCAATATGGAGTTTTAGGATTTTGCAAAAGAAGATTGCATGCTTCAACAGCATTTAGAGTATGCCAAGCACCCTTGCCTGCAACTAGTCCCTGAGCAAAGACCTCTTCCTCCCACAGCAGAAGTAGCATTTTAACAGGAAAGTCTGCATTGACAACTGCCCTTATTTTAAGAACAAACTGAATCATATAAAATTACAATCATTATTTGTAATTCAGACACAAAAGTAAGAGGAAGAGGTAGGTTTTATTGTTGGATCATTTTATCATAGTAGGATTTAAAATAATGAAGACAGTCAAGATTACAGGCAGGCTGTATTTCTTCCCTCAATGACTAAAATCACAAGCATCAGAACTGCAGGCACTAAAGAAGATTCATATTTATGCTTGTATTTGCATATTTTTTCATACTCTTTTTCCTGATAGGATAGACTCTCTTGAAATCTGAATTATTTTTCATGGCACTTGGGAAAGGAAAGGGAATTCATTATAAAGACTCTTACAAATATTTTTTTGATTTAACAGTGGATCAAATATCCATTCATATATTTGAACACTGACTGCAAAATGGTGATAAAGACATTTGTTTAAAGTCTAATATTCTTACAGTATGAGAATCTTGACTCCATGCTCTTTATTAGATTACTTTAAATAAAACACTGAGCAACTGTGGAGGAAAGATACTTTAAGAAAAACTAGGGTAAAACATAGAACAAATTTTGAAAACATATTTCTAAAATATAAATATATATTTTACACTGGGGTGAAAGACAGTTACTTCTTGTAATAATCACAAATCCTTAAAGCTACTCAAAAATTATATGCACAAAAGGCAAAAATCATATGAGTGTGACTCATGTATATGAAAAATTAAAGTGCACAGACTAATAATTTTTAAAAACTGTCAGTATGTTGAGGCTTTTGGTAATTTAACATAATAATGCCACAGTCCAGTTAAAAATACTATTTAAATGTAAAATTCCTTCTCTAAAATAATAAATTATTTACTTTCTTTTCTAAGTAATATTTGGATTTCAGAGAGCTAGAACAGCATTCACATTGAGCCTTCCTTCTTGAATTTAAAATATTATTTTAAAATCTGCTTAGTTTTAAAATTTTTTTTGCCTCCAACAGGTTTTTTTATCATGTTACAAACACAAGAGCTGATTTTTAGGAATGCTTCAACTGTTCTTTTGCACCCTATGTAAGATTTCTTTCAGGGTTTGTTTTGGTTTGACTTACATTAACCATACCTTCCTTGAAGTTATAATTTAATATATGCAACTATAACAAGTGTCTTGATAAAAATCTGGGGTTTTATCCACCCATTCATCAGGAAATATATGGTAAATTTACAAACTTTTAAGGAAATATTAAGACTTGTACTGCTGTCATGATGCGCATTATGTTGAATTTTGTTCTTACATAAAATTAACATCAGCCTCTCTCCTTATCTGAAGCTTCAAGGTGTGAGTTGTGTGATGTCTGAAAAGTTAGTTAACATTTGCAATATATGTGCACAGCAATTAAAGTAATTTAACCATTCACATGGTATGCTCAAGAGAAGTTTTGTCGGTAGGATATAAGCTCCACTGAGGAGAGTCAGGACCAACCTAATCCTCCTTCCATCAGCTGCCACATGCTTGAGACCTACAAAGTGCAGGAACCGTCATCAGACACCATCGCCTTCTCCTTTCTGTCAGTTTGCCATTAACAGAACACACTGAAACAGGGAGCTAGAAGGATGCAGGCTGTAAAACCAAATGCCTTCCTGCCATGGGGCCAGCCCCACTGATGCTACAAGGTCTCCAGGGAAACCTTATAGCAGCTTCTTCCTAGGGGGAATGGGGGTTTACAGGAAAGATGGGGAGAAACTCTTTATCAGNCCCAGAGAAGCTGTGGATGCCCCATCCCTGGAGGGGTTCAAGGCCAGGCTGGATGAAGCTTTGAGCACCCTGGGCTAGCGGAAGGTGTCCCTGCCCATGGCAGGGGGTTGGAACTAGATGGTCTTTAAGGTCCCTTCCAACCCAAACGATTCTGTGATTCTATGATGGTTCTTTCCAGACCCAGCTTGGTATGGGCTGTGCCAGGAGCCACAGCGCAGGGCTGCCAGCGGTGCAGGCTCCAGCCCCACCAGAGGCCCAGAGCCTGCAGTGCCCATCTGAAAGCCAGAGAGGCTTCACCGATGGGGACAGAATGGCTGCCCTGGTGCTGGAAACCTAGCCATGCCCACCCCTGCCAAACAAACCACTGCCAGCATCACAGGTCTTTACTGATGTTCCCACAAGTTTTGAAAAAAAGACACCGCTGCCTTACATAAACCTGATTTGTCATTAAATTACTGATCTGCTCTCCCAAGCAGTTTTTCCCCTTTCCAGGCATTCGGCACTCAGCAGCTGTTATTTAAGAAGTTCCTGGCCATGTTCCTTCCCTGGCAGCACCCTGTGGCCGTGGCCAAGGGGCAGCTTCAGGCAGGCAGAGGCCTGCAGGCTTTACCACAAAATATCTTTTAAACCATTAGAGCCAGGATTTATTGAAACAGAAACCATAATTGTAAAAAGAAAACCAACAACCCAACAAAAAAACCCGACATGAAAATAAGGGGTGGGGGGGAATAAATGCTTCAGCGACCCTGTCCTCATGAGTCAGCTCCATCCCATTGCCCCATCCCTCACAGCTACAGCAGCTGCATGCTCCCCCTAAAAATCCCTTTTCTCCATCTCCCTGGGTGGTTACCCCATTGCCTGCCCCATGCCTGGCCGCTTTCCCCTCCGGCTGATGCCCTCCAGGAGCTTTTCTCTCCACCCGCTGGCTGTCTGACATGGTGGCCCTCCCTTGGGCCTGGAGGAGGTTCTCCAGAGCTCGCTCCTGGCTCCTATTTCACCACGGAAAACCTATACCCTTATGGCTCCGTGGACACTTTCCACAGCAATAAGCTCTTCCTTAAACATTGCAAACGTTTATGTCTTCCCAGCTGTGGGTGGTGGTTCTTGTGAGAGGATCTCCTCACCACGAGACTGGGCCCAGTCCTTGTGCTGTGCTCAAGTTAAACCCAATCGTCCTCCAGGTGCCTTTTACTTTTCTTGGCTGATGGTGAAACTATCATTGACTCATCTCCTTTTTCTCAGGTCTCATCGCTGTTCAGGGTTTGTACTAAATTTTTCTCCACATTTATACGTAGTAGTTGGCAAACAAAGGTTCGCACCAATGGTGCAACTCACTTTTCTTTAGGAGCTGTATAAGCGCTATTCATAGGCTTGAATTTAACCTCAAGTACGTACTTAATTTAATCCCTGTAATCCTTGTTTTCAAAACTTTAGGAGTTCCTAAACTAGGAGTTTCATAGACAGAGCAGATGGTGCTGTCTTTTCCTTCAAGGACAAAAAAAAAAAAAAAAATTACAGTCAAATCTGGACTCCTTAAATTAAATGAAATGCATGGGGCCTCCCTGTACAACGGCACGGCAGAACTGCTCACTGACTAGCTGTCGGAAATGCACTCGCTTTTGAATTCCGATGATAATGAAGAATTATAGTGCTTACTCTTGCAGCTTGCTGAAAAAAAAACCTCAGAGCATGTTAGAAAAAAAAATATTTCTTCTTGAGTACAAAGCAGAGGAAGACAAGTGCAAAAAAGATTTCAGAAAGGGATGGAAAAGTTCTGTTCATTTGCTGACAAGTTAAAACAATAGTGCAAAAACTGTAGTAGTCTAAAAATAGAGGAAACTTACACCAAAAGTGGATTAAACAAATATAACTCAGTGGATTTACTTGGGCATACATGGGTGCCTATGAGGCTTTACTAGATTAATATAGGAATCAAATGATATATAGGAATCAGGGCTTGTGGAATGTTGCTAATTTTCTTGCTCTACTTCCCTCACTCCTGCAGTGAAGTTAAGTGACAGTTGTATTTTTGACTTCCAGAACACGAAGACCAAAGCTTTTTTCAGTAGATATTTTTCTAAAGTTCTACATAGTTTTGGCACATTTTTTAAATTAAAGTTAGGTAATTTCTCTTTTTTGATTCCATCAACCACACATGAAAATACTTACCTAAGCAAAATCCTTTAAAAAATTTTGTTATTCTTTTAATAAGAGAACAAATGTGACATTCATTTTACAGATGAGCACAAGCAGCAACATTCAACTTTGAAAACTGTGTTTTGAGGAACTTATTGTCTCAGCCTAAAATGTTCTGAATTCAACGTAACTTGGTATCTAACTGACAGAGAATTTTTTAATAGCTGAATAGTGTGTTAAAAAAAATACAAGATACTACCTTCTAATGTGCAATATCTTCAGTGAGGTACAAATTCTGTGCACAGTGCAAGTTCTGCAGAGTTTCTCATTGGACAGTGTTTCCAAGATTGGATATTTGGCACATTTTTGCAAATAACAGCCCCAGTTACTTGTCAGAAGTAAACTTTGTAAGTATTGTTCCTCAAAGAGATCTTAAAATTATGGCAAAAAAAAGAGAAAGTTGTATGAACATCTCAAATCCATCATATTAGCCTTACATTCCTTTTATTTTTTTTTCCTTAGGATATCCTTACTTTCTAATTTGGTTGATAATTATCGGAACATTTAATGATTTCATCAATGGATTGCATTAAAATCCAACTGGACTTCATTAATTTGGCCCCAATACTGTTATATGGAATAAGGATCACAGAACTGGTAATTTTCCATTATCCAGTATTCATGTTGGCAGATATTTAGTAGAATTAATATCTTAATACATAACTCAGTCTGAGTTAATATATTTTTAGGCAGCTTTTAACCCGTGATGATTCACTGTGCATGCTTGTCTCATTGATTTGTCCTTACTGTGTCCCAATGAAAAGCATGCATCTTTGGGGAAAAAGACACAGAGCTGTACATTTAGAGAAAAAAATACTTATTTCAAAATTTTGAAACACACGATTCTTGTTGTTTGAAAAGTAAAATGCTAGAAACATAAAAATGCATTCAATAAATAAAAGGGATTTTTTTTCAGCTATATAAGATAGTGTAAAAACTTTCACAATTACCCAGCTGCAAAAATTACTGTTAAATGAAGCAGCCTTCTCAGAATTTATAAGATTTTTATAAGAAATCAGACGTAAACACAGTCTCCCATTATCTGCCTCAATTTGAAACATTTCATGTGAATTTTGAGCTTTGCAAAAGTAGAAAGACTAGAAGTTGTAGGAATAGGCTGGAATTTAAATAAAAGTGAAATCCAAGCCCAGCTTCTGGATACCTTTATGATTCCTGAGAAGAAAAGAGTTATTTCAACTGTTTTCAGGTCTTGGTTACTGAATCACAACACACTAATAATAGCACTGAAACAAAGCTCTAACAGCTTAATCCAGATTTTACATAAATCAAAAATCTATAGAGACTTTTAACTAACAGTGAATTAAAAGAAATCCAAAAACATTTGTCAGATTTTCCAGATGAAGATCAAAAACTGTTTTTTAGCAAATAGAAAAAACATTATGGTATTTCTCATGAATAAATAATTATGCTTCAAATGAAGTAATTGAAATTCTTGCTATTAGTGTCAGTAGGTGCAGGATACAACTCCGGTGATGGAAATGTTCACCAATTAAGCTGAATGTTCTAACAAATGCAAGGAAAAAATATATAGAATGCACTTCAGTGTGTTTCAGTTTGTTGTAATGATAACTATTAAACAATAGCTGACCTATGACGTTACTGAAGGTGACTCAGTTTCATTCCAAAAATTTAAAAAAAAAAAAAAAAAGAGGAGGATGTAATTCTTTTTGTAAATAGGTTTCTGTACATAATTGCTCATGGCTTGGAAAGCTTTTAAGTAGTACAAAGTATGTTGATGCTGCCTGATGCACATCTTAAATTTGAAAGGAAGAAGACTACCTGCTTTGATGAGGTAAGAGGGAGTGTTTTTTTCTTTTTCCTTGAGTCTTGCTGACATCGTAGGAAAAGGGAAAGCATTTTTTGAAGTATTTGTAATCTTGGAAGAAAAGTTCACTTAGTTTTCCTTCTGGTTAGGGTAGACTATTGAATGATATTGTCAGCAGTGTCCAAGAAGGGCTTTGAGAGATGAGAAACAAATTTAGAAAAAGAAAAATCCTTGCCCTAAACCTTGCAAATCATTAGCAAGTAGAATGAGATGTGTGAAGCACAGTTCAAACAAATGCTTAGAATACTGAATAAGAGCATTAAGTATCATAAATTGAATGTTTTTATTCAGAAGTTAAGAATGACAATATCTTTCAGTCCAGAATTTTTATCATATTTTACTTAAAGTATTTTTGCAAGATTAAATCCAGATGACCTATTTTACCAATGCCACCTCATCATATTTGTTTAACATTGCAAGTTATATTTCCTATATTACCATCAACCATTCAGTATGTTCTATACTATATATTCTAAATTAGAAGATATTCAGTTCCTTTTACGAACTCCGAGTCTGGGTCAAGAGTTTTCTTAGGTGAGCAATGATTCTTTTTTTTCCTCTAGTATCACTGTAAATCTCTGTAGATGTTAAATATGACAGACCTGCTGGTTTTCCAGTTCATAATTCCTGAGTCCTGCATAATTTCCCCTAAATTAATTTTTGCTGGGGACCAATAGATCCTGGAGGGAAACCAGACAAGGGAAAAGGGGTGTGGGAATCTAAGAAGCTTGTGACAAACAATTGAGGAAAAGAAACAAGTCTATTGTCAGTACGTCTGCATTCTCTCTAAAAAAATGTCTGCATGAATTAGGAATTATTAGGCAACTGTAAAATTTTAATGGTTTAGGTGACTGAATTGAACGATTTTTTTTTCAGAATAATTTCTATAGTAGTTTTGAAATAATCACTAGAGAAGACTGTAACAGACTTTGTACCTATACATCTTCATCTTCTGATAAGGACCACATCGGATTCTTGTGAATTCAGCATCTTCCAAACCACACAAGAAACTCCACAGCCATAAATAATCCCACTGAGATTCTTGACATGCTTACAGTTTCTTAGAGTTGTGCAGTACCCATGACAAGGGGCTGTGGTTTTGATTAAGGCTGCTGATGCTGCTGTAATAGAAATCTGAAATACGATAGTATGCATTTTTTGTGCATGTAGTCACAAACGACCAAATACCATGTAGAATTTTCCAAGACATTAGATGTCTACAAATATCTCACAAGTTTATGACATTAATTCTGTTCGCCGAAACTTAGTACCTCACCTTTTTTCCTCCAGCTATAGTTTTGGCTTTGTTTGGGGACGGGGTGGGGTTAGAGTGGTGAGTTTTAGTTTGGTTTTTGTAGTGCAAAATTTCACCTATGAAATTTAAAATAAAATTTACCTCTAAATAATTTTGTTGAAAAATATGTCTATGATTAAATATTTATTTCATTCTAATGGTAGAAAAAAAACACCCTTCAGGTCTGTGTCAAATTTATATTTGCTTTAAATTTACCTTTTGGTTTAGAGTTTGAGCTCTTGGGTTGTTCACCAATAATCAGATGATTCCTCACCATCAGTTTATTCCATAGATGTTTCAGAATATCATCTGAGTTTCCACTTTAAGTATTTCCTTTGCTTGCATCAGTGGAACCTCCTCCTTAAAGGACATAGAGAGGCTTCAGGTCCCAAAGGACAAGAGTCCCTTGAGGTCCAGGGAGATCTTGTAGTATCTGCAAAAGCTCTTCTTCCTTCCGAGGCTTTTCCTCATAGGTGTGGAGCTTGAAGCACATGTGGAGGGATGTGGCTTACAATGGTGCTTTTAGCAAAAATTCATTGCTAGAAGTGCTACTAGGTTCCAAAGAGCTTCTTGATTCTACCTTTATTCTAATAGCTTCCCGAGTTCAAGTGTTTTCCCTACCACCTAATGCTGATTGGTGCCCATTTTCACCTTTCTTCTTTACTAGATTTGAGGACAGCAGATGGGCTATGTTTATTTTAGGGATAACCTCATCTGCTGTTTATATTGGGGGAAGAAAAAAAGTGCTCACTGATGACTTCCTCCTGACATCTGCAGCTGAGGCTGACATTTGTTTTCTAGCTGTTATTGGTTTCTAATTACGCCTGGATATTCAGAGGATCAGCTAATTTGCTCCATAATTTTTGGAGGCAATTTTTAATTCCCTTTCCTCCCTTTCAAAGTCTCTGCTAATTTCATGGAATGATAGAATATGCAAATATGGTGGGACTGAACCCTTTGGGACTCTCTGGTGATTCAGCTCAGGTGCCTTGGTAGCACTGCCCTCTTCATCACAAATACAGACCACCAGGCATGCAGGTAGTGAGGTGGTACTGCCAGGGAACACAAGGAGGTTTTTACTTCCTTTGTATTGTCCCACTCAGTGCACTGAATCAGCAGAGGTCTGTTCTTGCTGCTGTTCCATTCTCTGCTTCCATTCTAGTTCCGGGCAAGGGCAGAACAGTATGGAGACTTGAGCAGAAGGTAGACATTGTAAATTGGATTGTCTGGAGAAATGGAGACTCTTTTGAAATAATGAGATTGTGTGAAAGACCGACGTTAGCAACATGGAAAGTATGAGAGTATAGTTCTCCAATTTATTTTTAATTTTCCTTTGCATTCTGTTCTAAGAGCTTAGCCTAGAGTCAAAATCTTATCATTAAAATTCAAAATTTATTGCTGTATCAAGGATGATTTCACAGGAACAGAGGAAAAGAATTAAGTGATTTTGCGCTGCTTACTAAAAACACTTCCAGTGTTGTTTCCAGAATAGTTCAGATAAATGCATTCAGAAGTATCCCAAAGGGGTATAATTGTATAGATACATTCTAGTTAGAGATTTTATCAGTTATTATTGCATTCACCATCAAGAATTCAGGAGCATTTCAAGTTGCTTGTAACATTTAATCTTCTATGTATTCCTGTTTTGTAAAGTTGTTCCATTTTAAACATCCAGGCATGTTTGAAATAAATGAGGCTGTTTAACACAGTGGAGTTAACACCTATGCACATTAACTAAGGCACTATTATCTGCTTTGCAACTTTCTTTATAGCAGTGCTATAATATATACATATATTCATGCAACTCACCAAAATCACTTGATTTACTTTATCGTTTCAGACCACGTGTTTTGCATTCATTCTGTTCTTTCACTGATTTTTTTTAAAGGGTGGTATTATCTTTTGTAGTTTGCAACAAAAGAAAGTTTTCTCCTGTCCACCCTAATCATAGCAAGACCCTACAGTAAAAAAATAAGTCAAAATAGATAATTCACTGTTAAGAAAAAAAAATAAAAGAAAATAACTTTTTAACATTCATAGAATTTAAGCCAAATGACTGCAACAGGCAATCTGAATCTATCACCCTAATTATTTACTCTTCTTTCTCTGCTCCTTCCCTAATTATCTGCCTTCATTAGGTAGACTGGCTTTATAAGGAGATTTCAAATTATTTTATTTACATTTTGTATAATATAATTTGTATTTGGAAGAGAAATACTAATTTTAAGGAACACAGAATATCATATAAGGGCATAAAAGAGAAATTTGATTCCAGCTGAACCTTCTAACTCCCTCTTTTTACATCAGAATGTTATTCTGACTGTCTCCTACATTTAGGAGTTAGCATATCAAGCAGTATTTTGTAGAGGTAAATAACCTGCTGCCTGGCCTTGTTGGTCAGTACCTTCTAGACTGCTGAAGTGACTGCCAAGTTTGAACTACATGAATATTTGGGTTTTTTCTGGTTCCTCATCTTGTCATTGCTGCAGTCACAGAGCTTTGAAAGTGCCAGAAACTTCTACCGAGGGATTTATCAACAGTCCAGAAACAGAAATAATCAATTAAAATGGAACTCAGTTGTCCCTGAGTGAAAACAGCAGTCCAATAACAGAGAAATGCCATAGGTCTGACAAAGATAATTTGGACAATTATTTGGTTAAAATTCAAAACTTGAATAGAACATTCTCTTAGATTATACCTCTGAGAATAAATTATCTGGATTCTCACAAAACCCATGAGAAGGTCATTAGCTAAACCTTATACATCCATAGATACACTAGGGAAGTGACTGATAGTTATACATTAGACACTATCTTCTGAGCCACAGACAACAGAAAACTCTTAAGACTCACCAGCTCAGTTGGCAGAAATTGATTATATCAGACCTGCAGTGGCTACCAGCCCTTTGCAACCCCAGCTGCACCAGGCAGTCTGTACAAAAGCAGTGGCTAGATACTGTTCTAAGACTTTACACTTAACATAAAAAAGCAGCCAAAAGTACAGGAGTCACTGAAGACTGATGGCTTTCCTGAGACTTGGAAGAAATAATTATATAAGTTCTTGTAATATAGATTAATTTGTGGAGCTGTGGTAATAATCAAAGAAGTTTGTTTCTCCTCTGTCCTAAGCTCTGTCATTGGTGTTCAGCTTTTAATGTACCAATGATGCTTGATTTTAGCAAATTGCTGTGAGAATACATGAATTTCATTTCCTGCAACCCTCCCAGAGATTATAATTATTTGTAAAGCAAGCAGGTTACGATAGCAGTATCCCTCCCCTCAAGAAAACAGAAATCCTAGAAATTTTCTTATTCCCATTTACCAAACGTTGAAGACAGACACAGAGAGAGGAAGCAGCTTGCCCTAGGTGAAGCCCCTAGAGCCTGAAGTGATCTGAAGTGTTAGGGATTCAGGTGAAATTGAATATGTTTTAGAGATAATTTTTCTGGATTATAAAAGTAGTTATAAAAAGAAGCACAATAAACAGATGTTTAATTGTGAGTAGCTATCTCTTACTGGCTCAGTAAGAAAAAGGCTCAAGGGTCTCTTTAGATTTTGAATCTGTCACTTTAAAATATACCTAGCTCCCATCAAGAATAGCAAACACAATATTTTTTCTCTCTCTCTTTTTTCTAACCTAGGGATGTCTTGAAAGAGTCTCAGTACCTCAAGAACAATAGGCAGTGCCAGAGTACTCAGGAATCAGATTTATTTCCTCAAGTCGAAAGCCTTCCTCTGGCAATGCTGGAACACATGTAATGGGATGTCAGACAGCAGGTGTGATTAAAGTAATAGTATAATTAAAAAGAGCTAGATGTGGGCATAAAAAGTGATTTTTTTTCAGACTGGTTTGACTCACTAGTGAACAGCTTGCTGCAGATCTTCTTTTGATGCTTTCATGATGGAGTCATTTTTGTTTTCTTTAGCTGTCTTTTTTTTAAAGGTGATTTTCATCATGAAAGAGAAAATTTTATTGTTGCAGACAACACAGGAGAGATTCAGCAGTTAACAGAACTCTGTCCCATGTCCCTGTGACACATGGAGAATGAGTGTCAATCTTTGAAACCAAAGGAGTGAACCTAGACCTGGCAGATTTCAGAAACTATTCTCACTTATTTTTGAGAACTGTAGAAATAATACATGACCTGTTGTGCAGTATTTTAATAGTAGAAATACAGACAGAAAAACTGCTTAAGCCTCTAGAATAAATTTGTTGAAAAAAAAAAA
>VZTO01017925.1:0-29344 GCA_013400615.1 Syrrhaptes paradoxus
TCTCTACCCTGGAAGACTCTTCCTCACTCAACAGTATGTTGTACTCCTTTCAATGAAACCTATTCTGAAAGAAAAAAAAAAAAAATCAGACCTATCATGGAAAATCTCCTAGTTAACATATTCTGCACAGAGAAAGATTATTTAAACCTAGGTTTATCAATAAAATGATTTGCAGATCCCCTACTGACTCTCTAAACTACCTTTTCTGTCTTCTTCTGAAGGGCAACAAAAAACAGAAGGGTCTGAAGAAGAATCTGAACCTGTGTGAAGGAAGCATTTACTACAGAAACCACCCCCGGAATAATTTACGTCAATACCACACAAAATAGCTGAAACAGACATTCATAAGATCTTTTAGAGAAAATGCTTTGATGACAAAAGTGTAAGTTCTACAGTAATGAAAATTAATAAATAAAATTATATATACATACACAAAATTATGGTATATGGTTGGTAACATCGCGTTTTAAATTGCCCACCAAAATTGATCTAAATGACAAATTAGAGGTGTAGAAGTCAGAACCAGAGCATTTTATTCTCAACTTTGCCACTAATTTACTGTGCAACCTGAAGCACTTAATTAACCTCAGCTGCCTCCATCTGTAGTACAAAGATAACAAAAATATAGGTTAAGTCCCTAAGACCTATGGGAAAAGAATGCTCTGATTTTAATGAGACTTCTGCAAAACAGGAAATGTTCCACAGCCATGAGGAGAAGCCACACATCCATCCAGAATATATGCACTTTACAGAGTGTCCTGGGCACCCCTCTCTCCACCTATTTTCTGTTGTTTGCTAAGAGATGACTGTTCTGGTATCAGTGCGTGATGTTGCATTGTCTGCCATCTGCAAAGAAACAATAAACTCTAAGTATTGGTCTGACAGTGGCACTATGTACTTAAATGAAGGGGCCAAAGGGACGAAAACCAATCCTGTGACAATGTCTTGCTTAACTGAAAATGAAATTTAACAATTCCTTAAAAATACATTTCTTTAAAAAGTAGAGCTCCATTTTAAAAGTGTGATGGATTTACCCTTGGCTGGGAGCCAACCCCACACAACCTGTTCAGTCACCCTCCCCCCTCCCAGGGATTAGGGAGAGAATTAAAGACATAAAGAGGGAAAAAAAGATTTGTGGGTTGAGATAAGGACAATTTAATAACTAAAACTACAGCAATATTGAAAATAATAGTATATACAAATATACAGTATGGGTGATACACAGTGACACTGCTCACCACTCAATGACCAAGGCTCAGCCCCTTCCCAGCTAACAATCCCGGAGCAGGGAGAGTCCCAAAACCACAATCCCAGAACAGAGATTACAGCCCGAGAGTCCCAGACTGAGAGCTGACTAAGGACTAGGAGCTGACTAAGGAGAAGGTCCTGGGAGAGGGACCACCCCGAGAGAGCCAGCCTGGAGCAAAAGGGATCCAGAACCAAAAGGGACCCAGAACAAAAAAGGGACGAGCTTCCGGAGGGCCCTCACCTATATACTGGGCATGATGTGTACAATATGGAATAGACTATTGGCCACTTTGGGTCTCAATCCCAAACCTAAAATCAAATCCCAGGCTAGCAACTGGGTTGTGCTGCCTCGCAGCTTCTCCTGCACCTGCAGACAGCAGAGAAGCTGAAAGGCCTTGGGTTGTCCTGACAACAATGATAAACATCACTGTTACCAGCTTTCTTCTTAGCACAAATCCAAAACACAGCCTCTTACTAGCTATTATGAAGCAAGTTAACTCTGTCTCAGCTGAACCCAGGACAAAAAGAAAAGCATGAAAAGTGCTTATTTTCAAATGATGCTGAATAAACCAATTTAAATAAAATAATTTGCTTGAAACAAATTGATACATTGATATGAATTCACTACGGTTTTCTTGAACAAAATATGCTTTTTTCTTTTCATTTCTCTAAACAGCTTTGTTACTCTCATTCCCAGCTCCAGAAGGTGCAGGAAAAGCAAGATGTTGCTACTAATTTTGTCAAGAGTTCAGATACTATGATGATGTGCTGGGCATAGGAACTCCTCTAGATTCCTCACTGCTGAACATGGGTGAGGACAATTCCCATTGCTGTTGTATTTACTTTTTCTTATGTTTTCATTTTGTTCTGTATTTATTCTATTTACTTATTTTCCTGGTGTATCCTTCTAAAACATAAGGATACCAGTCTCTGAACATACCACCCATTGGAAATATTTCCTTACAGGCTGAACATCCAGTAAAGTGCAAACTGACCAGACAGAGAACATCACAGCACCATGAACATAAAACTCAAGGTTTAACATATTCACTAGCTCTGGTCTTGTACAGCTCCTCTGCCTTTTTGTGTAGAACTTGCATGACAGTACAGCAGGATAAGAGCACACAAGTGTACAGCTAAGCTATTAATTCACCAGTTTATCTTGCGTACTCTGTTGAACAAAAGCACTGTTGTTTTATGCAGACCATACTTTTTTTGAAAAGGAGAAGCAACCTGCAACAATCTACACTATATTCACCACCTAAGAGACATATACTGTTCTCCAGCAGCGATCTGTATCCCAGTTGCAATCCCTAGTTTCACACTACACTTACTATTCTAACCTATTAAAAAAACAGAAGTCAAACACCAAATATTAATACTAAGTATTTAGACCTATATATTATTTGGTGCAGATTCAAGAGCACTAATATTTATCTAATAAAATAGGATGTACTTGTAGCACTTTTGTTCCTTACCATACTGAAGACAAGGTCTTCCCCAAGCTTTCTGATTTTAATAAAAAGCCATAGCATTAGGGAGAAGAATGTTAGCTAGCTATAGCAGTCTTTCCTACACATGTGGTAGGATTGGTCCTGCCTGGGAAAAAACATGGAAACTGTTGGCGGGAGTCTTCTGTGACTGACTGCGGGAATGAACAATAAAGATTTACACCAACATTGAGAAAGAAAGTTGAAAAGTCCATTCAGAACAAAAGCACATCTAACGAGCCCAGCAGGAAGAGAAATTCCTGCTTCCATTGAAGGGCACTATTTTAGAAGCCTGCTGGAAACTCAAAGAAAAGGGCTGGAAAGAGAGGAGCAGACAGGCAGCACTGTAAGGGGTGTGCACGTGCGCTTGTGCATGCACACATGTGTGTGTCAGCAGCAGCCTTCCTGTAAGCATCACGCTTGCTGTGGAGCAGGGAGCCCTTCGGCATCCTTCCAGCGTGAAGTGTGAACAGAAAAATAGTTAACACTAATCACTGTAATAACACAATAATGATCCACAAATTATCCCTTTCAATACCAGCAAGCGGTATTGAAAGTCATGCCCATGGGAAAGGGGAGATGTGAAGAAAGGTGAAAAGCAAAAGAGAGATGGAAGAGAGGTGCAGAGTGGGACAGAGCAGCACATGAGACTGGTACCACCAAGACTGCGGTCAGGCCAGCTCCTCAAAGCTTTAGTATTATTGGAGAGCATGTACATGTGGAATCCCAGTACTGTCACTGTATCAAAATACACTGCCAAACACTACTGCTGCCCTTCATTTATGCTCATTGTGAGACATCATTAAGATAATTTATGGAAGCAGCAGTATCCAAACCCAATTTAAGCCACGATTCTTCTCAAAACAAAGCCACAGGCAAGGGACTGTTACAAGCTGGCAGAGCAGCTTTGGTCAGTAATTAGAGGCAAAATTGTGTGCATTTGTATGCAATAGGAAACAGGCTAGGCTTCTGCTATGCCTATCCAGCACCAAGTTCATGTGTGTTTACCAGGGCAGTGAACATGTATATGCAGGTATAGGCAGTACAGTTGCACAGCATTTTTCTAAAGAAAGACAAAGCGTATCGTTAAATAAAGCTTTTTTAAAGCACAAACGCAATATAGACACAAAGAGAGTCGGCCCTTGTTTTTGCATGAAAGGAAGCAGGAATTAGCGTGAAGAGGGCAGGAAACACACAAAACCAGCTTGGAGCGGCTGCGCACACACACACGTGTGAAACATGGGAGAATTAACGTCCTTGGACAACTTTCTGTGCATGTATGAGGGCAGGAACGAAATGCATCTCTCCCCACGTAACCCCAGGGCACACCCACATGAGGACTCACACACAGAGGGAGAGCAAATATGCCCAAGTGTAAATGTGTGAATGCACACAAGCCCAGGGTGTAAGCACAAACGTCCATGGCGCGTGAGGACACAAGTGCAGTGGAAGCGTACCGAGCCGCAGGCATTGTGTGCTGGGGCAGGAGGGAGGGCGTGCCAGGGTTTCTGGCGCATGCTCAAACTTCATCCTGGGCTTTTTCCCTTCCTGATTTAGGTTTTTTTCTGCGGCAGAGCAGACTCCATGTCTACAGGGAAGGTGCTTAATGAGTCAAATCCAATCTCTCGAATGCCTTATCAGTTGTGGACAGCCCTGTTTCTGACAGCTGACCTTTCCTACCACACACCGCTGAAAAACCCATACACCACAAACAATTAACATAATGCTGAAAACATAAAGCTGAAGGAAGAGAAGACTCCAGACTGTTACAGACAGCACTAGAGACAGGAGGGAGAGAGTGATGCACATAAAAATGACAGAGAGCAGCTATTCAAGGGCTTGATTCCACCTTATTTTGCCATGCACACACTTTATTACCTTCTTTACAGTCTGGCTGTAGCAAAGCTATGTGCAAAAACAAGGCCCACATAAAACAAGGAAGGAAAGCAGGGAGCACAGGAAACACTCTTGTGAGGTATATAATGACATTAAGCCCATACACAGATAAATACATGTCTGTATAAATATATACAAAGCTGATAGAAGAAGCAAAGATCCTTACTAGAAAACAAAAGCACACAGAGCAGAGGAAACACAGACAAGCTATCATCCTGCCATCCTATACCTCTGCTGTTGTGGGACTAGCTCCTAACACCACATAGATAAATACATTAATTAGAAGCACCCAACTGCATACACACTAGTTTCGAACCCCAAAAAATAACAAAACCTATCAGTTTTTCCTAATCATGACAAGGAGGCTCATCGCATGAGTGCAACTCTAGTCTCAAGTAAGCAAGACACTGCTTCTCTTAGGAGGCACAAACACCTAAAGTGGATGGTCTAGTCAGTTGTCCAAAGGATTTGCTGCCCAGAAAAGCCCAGAGAAAATCTGCATGTTCCCAGCTCTGCTGCAAGCTCAGTGCGAGATTTGGGCAAACCATCCACATTACATTTTCTGAAGTATCTTTTCACTAATGTGATTTTCTGTAATAGCTACATGACACCAACATGCTTGAAGATCAAGACAAACATACCTCAAATCTCAAGAGCAAGTCCTAAGCACACAATATTCGCATGCTAATTTGAAAAAGCAGACCTCAATGTTTTGTGCAGTAGTCTCCCTAAATTGCAAAAGACAACACAGACTACTATTATAAAATGTTTTGATTTTTTACTATTATTGCATTGCAATAACAGGGACTTTAAAAGGGACATGCTCTTCCATTTCAGTAACTCTCTATATGTACAGAATGGGAGCTAGATGACACTGAGGAAAGTTCATAGAATAGAAGTTTGCCAGAAGCTCCACAAAAGTCATCTAATTCATCTCGGCACTCATGGAAAACTAGGCATGTTTTTGAAAATTTCAGGTGCAATCCAGAGAACAGTGAGAAATAGGAGTGGGTTAAGACGTACACAAAGTCATCTGAGGTCAGAGGGTGGGGAAACTCAACAGCTGTGCCAGAAATGTTTCAGTTCAGCATCTCTATCTGGTAAACATGCTGATGAACAGAAACAACAACAAAAAAATCCTTTGAAAAAAGCATTCCAGCTAATCACTGGAAGTATAGTAGATCTCTTCTGATCCCACAAAACCAAAAAGATTTTGAAAATAAATATTTCATTATGGTGTGGCGTTTTTTTATTCAGCTGCAAAAGTTATATCATGATTGTAATTGCTTCTTGGCTATTTCCATGGGGTCTTTTGATACATACATATTATATGCATTTATTTCAATATAAGAAAAATTAATGCTTAGCATATACCATAAATCTCTTAAAATAGTTATCAGCTCACCTGCTTTCATAAATTTCTGAAATTAACTATGCTATTTGAAATAAGAGATCAGATTTATTCTATCAGTTCATTCAAAAGTAGCAACTTCAAATCATTAACTAAAATTACCTTCATATATTCATGTGACAGCATCGAGAAGGAGCCCAGCTATTTCCACTAGTTCAAGCAAGCTACTGGGTAGCACAATCTTATTAAAGTCACGTACAAGTTATCAACGCTGGATATAAACTAAAAAGAAAAAAAAATTAAAAACAGCCAAATCTGTGCTTCTCTTCAGTACTATAAGCTAAACTCTGAACCCACTGGCCCTGAAAAATTAGGAGTAATTTTACGGTAATCTGTGAAAGTATACCACTGGATATAAAACAGCGATCATGCTGGTATCTGTCGTTGTGTTATTTTTCCTAAGCCTGTTGTTAGAAGGTCAGAACCGATGTAATTCTTACTCTTACAAGCAAAGCCCAGCTGCTGTAAAAATGACTTTTCAAATCTCCCTGCAGGAAATGTGACACAGCCCTTGTGTTACAACTACTGTTGAAAAACGTGTGTCTCTCAGTGCAGAAAGGTGCTGCAATTATTTTCCTGAAGATGAGCTCACCCTGGAGGGTCTTGATTTCTGTCATTTTGTGTCTTGGGGTTTGTTTTGTTTTGGCTTAAATAGCAAAGACTCTCATTCTAATCTAAACACCAGGGGAACCTGTGTATTTTATAAATATTTTCCAACCCCTGTTCTACTGAAGCATTGTCTCTCTTCAAGCTGTTTGGAACTAAAAGCTAGCCAGAGGTTTTGAGAAGGAGATAAGGCAGTTTTGTTTAAGACCCACAGGTCAAAAGCCTTGTGCATCCACATGTATGGCCAGGGTGAGGGATCACTGAAGCCCCTGCTACATGGAAAGGATCCTTATTCTTAAAATGCAAGACAATTCTGAAAACAGACTTTGCCAAAGTAACCTCCAGAGCCTCCAGGTGGTCTCTTGACCGCTATCTGGTCAAAGGTGCTCAGTTCCAATAAAAATAAGTGGGGGACTGTAACTTCTAGGTCTACCACTATTTTGTGAAGTAACAGACAAAGTGGGACCTGTTTGCACACTATCTCTAGCAACAGAATTTTGGCAGACCAGGTTCTACTCATACCTTCATAATGCCATGATCTCCTGCAGGACAGCTGAAGGAAGACTGTTGGCAGAATTTGTCCTTGACATTATAATTTTAAAAGCTAATCAGTGGTTAATACATATATCAGAACAAAGTATTTTCTCAGAACTGCATTGGTTCTGCAGAGCTAAGAAAAATGGGGGGGAATTATATATAATTATATTAATGTAAACAGTTGATCTATCTATATATACTTATATATGCACTTTCATCCTTACAGTCAGGCAATTGGACTTAAAAAAATAAAGCAGCTCCATTAAATATTTTTTCCCAATTTTACGCAACTTTTTCTTGCTTGCAAATATACGTCAATCCCACAAACAAAAGGAAACTACATGACTTAACTACCCTGGGAAGACAAAGGAGCAAGAAAACTCACTACAAATAGTACATACCAATACTAAAAGTTTTCATAGAGTTACCCGACAACTTAAAACATTAAACCCCCCCATCTGCAGCCCACAGCAGTTGTCCCTGCTGCTGTCTATACACATTTCTGGTGCACTTTCTTGTTTCTTTGTCCTAGAGGTGACCAGCTAGATTTCAAACTTCTGCACTCTGCTTGGCTTGACAATACTGCTAAGCATAAATCATAATACAGAGCTGGTGCTCCCCTCACCAGCAAGTTCTCCTTGAATGGCCTCTACAAGGAATGCTAGTTAAAAAAAAAGTTCTCAAGTTGCAGAGACACCAGCAGATGAATGTTAGTGCTGACCTTAAGATTTCATGGCATCTGGTAGAACAAGCTTGTTGACCCCTAAGATTGTTTCTCAATGAGGATGAATTAAGAACTCATGTTCAAGCTCTTACATGAACTGTAACAACTCCATAAAGTACCTTTAGTCTTGGGTTATTCTAGTATGGTTTATCAGGATGTGCTGAAATTGCTTCATTTGGCAGAACCGAGGCTGCCAGGCCCCAAAAGACAAAAATGACCTTTGATGGGAATTGTAATCGTCAACCAAATACAATTTCTGATAGTCATGTAAGTGCCAGTCAGAACAGGGTGTGATGAAGGACACGGGCCGTGTAGCCAGTCCTGCTCATCCTTCAAGGTGTTGCAGCCCTGCAGGCATACAAGCCTCCAGACTGCACCTGTGTCTGCTTTTTCACCTCTATAAATGAGAGAAATTGCTACAACCAATTAATAAGTAGAGCTCTTTCTAAAGCAGACTGTATCTTGATGTGTATAGTCCTGCATCTACACTGCATAACCACTGAGGACTAAAATACAGTTGGGTATATGATCTTTCTTAGCTGCAAGAGGAGTTTAAAGGCGCAGAAAGAAACTACAGCAATGGGAGACTTAGCTTTTGCACAACAAGCGGTGATCCTGAGGGGCTGGACACTCACGTTTCTGGGCAACCAGCAAGCGTGTAGAACACATCACATCAACTGCCTCATGGTAGTTGCCCACGTACATTGCCTTACTCTTCAGTAAATGCAAGGCAGCTCACATCTCAATGTGATTATGCTACATTAGCTTGCTTTCCTTTAGAATTACAAGTGTATGCATGTGGTTGTTCTGGAAGAGGTAAATTCCTAGTCTAGCTTGCCTTGGAGTGATTTGTCATTATGGCAATAGCCTAAGTCGGCTACCTCCCTTCCACCTGGTATTATTTTAAATTCTTTCAGCATTCAGGTTTTTCACTGAAATGGTCTGGGACTCTTCCAAAGCTCCCTAGCCAGGGCTAAAGATGAACACACAATTTCCTGGGTTGAACTTAAAATGTCAACAGCTCCAGCCCTCTTTCACCCCTTTGGCTGCATCTTCTGTAAATCACTAACTCAGGAACACAATCCATAACCGGTAACACCTGAGCTTATCAGTTATTTCCCTCCTGCTGCAGCTGCCTGCCTGAGCTGTTAAGCTTCCACTGGGATCGACATACGCCTCTGATAAAGGGATGTTTGTTTGCTACCTGCTTCATATTGATGTGCTTACAGTACACACCAGCACAAAGGGAGGGGGAATAACAGATTAGGGACCAGTTCAAGCAGGTTATTTTAATAACACTTATAATATACATGTGGCCACAAACAGTCTTCATGGCTTTATTTCAAGGGGCAGAACCACAAGTAGAACGATTTTTTTTTTTTTTTAACCATCTGGCATCACACCGTAGCAATCAGCTTTAAAGGCAGATACTTGGGAAATAACTCATGCTTGATGTACCTGCTTGATTCTAAATGAGTCAAAATGCCTTTATAAGGTGGCCAATAGAAGCTCAGTTCATTAAAACAACAGATGAACACAAGAAAGTACGGTCAGTAAATATTAGAGAATCATCCTCAATGCAGATTTTGCCAACCAATTTGCTAGATCTTACTAGCAATCTGCTGGAGGTCTCTAACTTTGCCTTCTGCTCACTTGCATTTCTGGGGCCCACTCAGTGCAACTCACTGCCCGCTTTGGAACAACCATATGGCTGCGTGGGAGCAGATCACTGGATGGGCCAGTTATAAATGATTCATACGTGACAAACCTGTATCACAAAATAATCAATGCAACCCACTGATTGATTGTCTTAACAGAAGCCAGCAAATGAATTACAATAGATATTAAATTCCTCTCCAGAGCAACTTTCTGAACCAGGCAAGACTCTGATGTACGCCTGTTAGCCATCTGTATTTCAATCAAACATGACTCTCCTAGCTTCAGACTCAACTCTCGCTCTAGGTGTTTTCTATTTCAGCTGATGATGGATAGGGAGCATGAAAGGCGAAAGGCAAAAGTCAAATGGGACAGAAGAACAGGGTAGTGATGGAAGATGTTTTAAAAACCAAAAATGAGCCTGCCTTAGCAATCTAAAGTCAGAGGAAGCACCCCCTTGTAGAAGGCAGGGTCTCTGTTGGTTCACGTGTGAATATGAAACTTCATGTGTGCAAGCACATGCGCAGCTGGAGCCTCCTCTCTCTGGTGAAGCACACGGTGCCTCCAGGGCAGTTCTTATTAAATTGACATTGCTGTCACTCTGCGTGTGTCCAGCAAAGCAGGCATCCACAGACATGTAAGGATCCTCCCTACACAGAGGTACAGTCATTACAAATGTATACAAAAGTTGGGTTTGCATCAGCACATGTGACATGTCTGTACATGCAAACAGATCCGTGGGTGATTACATACATGCATGTTCATACATGCACATGCAAGCAGTGGCCATGTATTTACATGGGCTCAACAAGGTTCCTTTCTCTCTCTCTCTCATTTCTTCATAGAATGGGAAAAGACTGTCAGCAATTTCCTTCTGTCAACAGCTGGGAGATGCTTTTCTGCAGTTAGATGCAATTTGTTTCAATTATGGGTATTAATCATAGGCTGCTCCTGATGGTATTCTTCATTTAAAAAAAAAAAAAAAATCGGGGCTTTTCTTTTTAACAAGCCATTTCCTCTCTCACGATGGCACTTAATAACTGGAGGTTTGCTGGGGGAGGGGGAGCGCAGGGGAAGAAAAAAAATCAAAACCCACACACTTCTGTCTTTGCCTATTTTATTAAAGAGCACCATGGCTCAGGAAGCTGGCACAGCATGCAGTTGAAGCGCGGGGTCAGTCCAGTGGAAAGATAGCTCTGAACAGGGTTGATATCTAAAAATCTCCTAGCTTCAGAGAGGTGGATGGAATGACAACAATTAAGGATTTTTGGACTCCAACTTGCTTCCTTTGAAACCTAAAGCAGAAAATCCACTAAGCTCCTTGGAAATTAGATTCACACTGTTTTAATGTCTTATAACAGGGATCAATTTTAAAGCTGCTGGGAAAAATAATGAAAGACTGTGAAACTCATAGCTGCCCAAGAGCTACTCCCAAAGTCTACTGGAACATAACCAAAGTATCAGTGAGGATGAACAGTATTTTACCAATCAACTGCACATAAAGCTGTGATGTCTCAAAGTTGTCTGTTTCATGTGTGAGTTCTAACAAGACTTCTGAGGAATATGCTTTACATTTGCTGCAAAGCAGTAAATAAAAAGGAAATAAGGTATGTAGGGTATATGCTGACATTCTGGAAATATTCTCGTTAAATAAGCTCCTTTGCAGAAATATGATGGCATACAAGGACATAACCCAAAAAGATCTTCCCTTCTTTCTTGTCACCTCATTTCCTCTAGCATTTATTAGCTTACCTGCCACTGTATGAAAGAAAAGACTCATTTGTCATTAATCACAGCAATGGCTGGCTACCTCAAAGAACTTGGGAGTCTTTGTGCAGGTTTTACTCAGAGATGTAAACACCTCTGGGAAACTGCTAAGATCCAAAAAATGGGTACTTTCTCCACTGGCCTGGAATTTTAGATCAGAAATTTTCCAAGTCCCAAAGATGTAGATAATTTGTAAGACAGGATCAATGTATTTTATCAAAGGTTGGGTTAGAGGAACCCCCGTGGTAAAATAACAAGAGAGTCTGTAAGGTCTGTACTGCTTAAAACTGCATTGCATTCAGTCCTTGCAAAACTTAGTTTCTAAGAATCTGCTTAGCTAGATTTGCTGACTCCATCAAACTTAGGGAAAATAATTATCCTAATGTAGGTCCATATGGTACATTATGTATAAATACATCACTTAGAGTATTTAGGCAACTCTTACCTTAAGATTCAATGGCACAGATGTATCAGTTGGGTGTACAAAAAACATCCAGCATCTCTTGTAATCATCATATCAGCAATGACAGAATGCAGATGTCATTATACTAGCAGAAAACACAACTTTGCTGGTATAATTTCTTTTCATAAGGGAGCAGGCACACTAACAAAATAATTTATAAGGGAAACCTGTATTCAAACAAGCTCTTTGCATGCCTAGGTCAACAAAGCCCTCCAGGCGCAAGCAGGGCCTCGAACAGGTTCTGCATCATGCAGGTTTTCCAGGACACCAACGTCAGGCAGAGGTGAAGTTATGCAATCCTAGACATAGCTACAATGTTAGCTGCATCAAGCAGGGACTGGGCAGCTGCCAGAGCTCTGCCACATTGTGCAATTAGGACTGCACACCACACAGGTGCTGTACATTGTATGGGAGGAGGAGATGCTGTAGTTCCCCTACTCTACCCATCCAATGCATGTCTGGACACTGACAACCAACAAAGGTCACTCACACAGATGCAGTTACACCCACACAACTACATGTCTGTGAGGATTTCATGTTTATTTTCACAAAGACACGGAAATAGGCTGTACTGAAGAGAGTGTGTTTTATGCCTGTATGAACTACATCCACGCTGAGACCTTTGCTGATATTGGAGAAACCTTTGAGTTGAAGCAATAGCTTCACATGCCTCAATTCACTCCAGCTAAAATGTACGTACCTGCAGATACAACTTTAAACTAAATGATGAACTGTCAAAGAGACAGGTCTTACAAGACCTGAGAGAGACCAGTTGTGATCATCAGTGCCCTTGGTTCTGTGATGTTTCAGATTTGCACAAGTGGGACATTTAGAAAAACTAGCTCCACAGCAATCACAAAGCAAAACTAATTCTGGGTAATTAAGACATGAAAGAGTGACAGCATTAAGAGCCATTTAGAAACCAACATGCCACAAGCCAGATACAAACTACTCAACCTCTGGGCACTCTGCGGCCAGCTGTAAATGAAGCACACAAACTGGCACCAGAAGAAGCAGAAAATCCCTTTAATTTGCTTTCCTCTACATTTCCATCATAAACTTCCATTATGTTATGCTGCGCTTGTCAAATTAAAACACAGCCTACAGAAATATGCTGGCTGAAGACTCATCAAGCAAACTTCGTCCTTACTAGACTCATGTTGACATGTCTGCACAGACAAAAGAGACAAGTAGGTTTCAGCTAGTAAGAAAATGGGAAGCCTGAAAGGAGCAAAAAGCTTGGAGCTTCTCAGAGCTCTTGGGCTTCAGACACAGTATGCTCCAATACGAGGAACAAGAAATCGGTGTAATGTAAGAGGTAGAGAACATGACAGAGGAGATAAGAGAGAAAAGAGGTGGGGGAAAGAGATAAACAAAGAAGATAGAAAAGAAAGAAACAGCAGAAAGCAAAGGAAGAAGGTATAAGTACAGAACAGGCATAAAAAGGAAAGGAGAAGGAGGAAAAGAAGAAGGAATAACAGAAAGTGAGAGGCAGAAGGGGAGAGAAATCTCTGCTGGTACAGTAACAAATAAATCCCTGCAGCATGACAGGCATCTGCTGAAGCATTTCATTTCCCCGCAGCATAATGGTGTGTTATTGCCCATTATCTGTTCTGTCAGTGCCAGAGTCAATATTAAATGAGGGGCAGCTGCATTTAGCTGCCATTTTTCATCTGTCTCCCCGTTGCCATGGAGACCTGCTTGTTTTTTGGTGAACCTGGCTGTGAGCAGAAGGGTGTGCGCGTGCTGGGGGAGGGAGTTCACGCTGCAGAGTGGGGGGAGCGAAGGACAGAGAGAAACAGTGGAGGAACGCAAGCAAGGGGAGGGCAGGTCCCTGGCACCCATGAGAACATGACAAGGACTGCTATTTCAAACACCGTGTTAATACACAGAGGAGCCAGTGGCCAAACATTCATGCAGTGCTTTAACTTTCATGGTTTCTGGAGATTGTCCCTTCATCCCTCTGTCCCGTAGCAATGATAGCAACCCTCCCCTTCTCTCTAGTACCTCTGCAGTGGTGTCTCTGAGGCTATCAGAAGCAATGATGAACTAAGCCTCTGAAACACCACACAGGAGGCTGAGGAGCATTAATACGCCTAAAATACTAATCAGGAACCTGAGGCACAATGACACAGAGTGTGTCCTTCTCTCCCACCAAGGTTTATGCAGCAAGCTGCTGGCACACCCAGGTGCTGAGACCTAGAAAATTTCGTTCACTATTTTCCTGCTTTAAGTATCATAGAATCATAGAACAGTTTGGGTTAGGAGGGACCTTACAGATCATCTGGTTCCATTGTCCCTGCCAGAGGCAGCAATACCTTCACACTAGACTAGGTTGCAGAAAGCCTCATATAACTATGTTCCCCTCAGGGAAGTGAGTGGGAGACAGCTACACTGCAAACTGGAATCAAATGAAAAACAGCTCATTTCCTTTTCTTGATTTCTTAATGCAATGCCTCTTTAGGGAAAAGGGACACTGGACTCTCCCTTCACCATTTATTTGATTATGGCAACTTTGAGCCTTGCACCTTAGGAGACTCTTGTATTTGATCTCTAACTCTGTTGTTTTAAACTCACCAGCAGTGTATGTCCAGTGGGTGGGAGAGGCCATCTCCCATTCTCCAGTGGCATCCCCATCACACCAGTATGAGGAAAGCTGCTTGCTTGAAGTGCTGACCACACACAGCACCAGAGCCAGGCAAGTCCAGTTCCCATATAGTATTTTCAGGCTACCTACACTTTCTTTAAGATGTTTATCTCTTCTTGATGTCTTTTCTTCTCTTAACTGTTTGTGAAGGGGTTCAGAAACACTAGAGAGACTAATACAGTGAAAGTCAAACTGATAGACTATACCTACATTTACAAATGAAATGGAGACTGGGTGTGTTTCCAGACTCTGAAACATGGTAGTTTGCAATTTTAAACTATTAGAACAGTCTCTGATGTGTTTTTTCTCATTTTAACTAGCCTTCTTCCAGATAATTCCTGAGCACAGATCAGGAGTTAGGATATGCCTGTGACCATTCCCAGCACCTAGTTTGTGTGCAACCATCCTGTTTTGCATGTTTGTGAGCACAGACATAGACCATCCTGCAATGGTCTGTCCCAGGAAACATTCCCAACCATGCTCAGCTATTAGTACAGACAACCCAGTCAGCCCAGCCGGGAGACAGCCAGGCTAGTACTTTGTCCAGTCTCCGTTTATCACACAGGTTGGATGTGGGCACAGAACAATGGAGCTGTAGCTTCTCTACAAGCCTCTGAATACTCAAGCCATAGGTCTGCTGCAATATATCCTCCTAAACAGATAAACAGGGAAACAAGACCAATAATCCCACTCAAACTAACAAGGATAATGAGATGCCCAAGAAGAAAATCACAGCCTTAAGGCAAGTACCAAGAGCACTCTCAAAATTCCCTGGCACTAGAGATGGGAATATTCTACTACTACACTCCGAGCTTGCAGGAAGCCTCACCTCTATCACAATATGAAAAAGAATTGATTGGTTTGTGATGCTTACAATTAAGGATGAAGATGCCCAGAGAACATTTACTCCTTGAGGGTGAATTTATGATGCAGAGATGATGTCAGACTCAGAGCTTTCAGCTTGTCAGGAAGCAGCTTGCTCTTCAGGTGGTTTTGTTATCTACACATGCCATGAATTCTGATTTACAGCTTTCTAGTCCATCCTTGGATCATGTTCCTCAAAATACAAACCTTACACCTCCATTAGACTATGCCACTCTCTGTCCTGTCACTTTTCCCCAAGCTCACAGATTGACAGGGAACAAGGATTTAAACATCTTTGCTAAGAAGTTGTGAGCAGAAGATACAAAGTTGCCCAGGCCCAACTCTGATTTGCAGAGGAATGTCCCATCTCCTTTGATATTTTATCTCAATGCATGTGCAACACAAGTACCATATACTAATATGAAAGCAACAACAAGCTTTCTTAACTTAAATTGCTAGTTTGTTGCTTCCTTTTAGCTTAGAGAACCCTCTTTTCCATTTTTCCTCTCTTCCACTCCTCTTGCTTTTCTAATGCTTTTCTTTGCCTGGCTCTTCTCATTTGTTCATGCTGTCCAACATCACACATAAAATGTCAAAACACTTACAAATGCTCAACCAGGAAAATGCTTTTTTAATAGCTGTATAAAGTGCAGTCCCTTGCAAGGACCTATTGCATTCTCTTCCAGTGACCTGACAGTGCAGACAATTCCAGCAACTGACTATGGAACACCCTTCTTAATGTATTTTTTAGATGCCATTTAAAGGTCACTGGCCACTGTTTCTCAAGCCCTGACTAAAAATCTACCACCACCCCTCCGCCATACTCCATGTTAAGAGACAGTAAAAATAAAGAGCTTCATAGAAATAATGGTCAAATCAGTCCTCATCTCCCAGTAGGAATGTATCCACACCTTGACATTTTCTCACCAGAGCCTTTTATGTTCACAGGTGTAAAGTAAGTTGACCACCTTGGGCCTTCTGAAACTTGACAAAACTTCTAAAAGCAGATCCTAAAGAAACCCCTCAAGTGAAATTTAAACAGCACAATGCTCTCATCCTGCTCATGATTGACATCTGCTACTCTTCCACATCCCCATGGTAGTTGCCCAGCATAGCTCTTCAAGCATCTTTTCTTATCTTGCTGACTAGTGGTTGCTTCAAAATTTCTGACTGTGCCATGTTAAAAAAAAAAAAAAAAAATCTGCCTGAACTGCTTATATCCTAATCCTTCCCTTAGCTTGACTCCATTCTTATGACCTTTTGTTGTTGAATATAGAACTATCTTGTGCACCACATTGAGCACAAGACTGCCATCCAACTTGCAGGATCTTGTTTTTTCTCTGGTGGATGCCTACATTCAGAGCGTCTAATCAAAAGTCTTCTTTGCAGTCCAAGAAGATTTTGCAAACAGTAGTGGAAACAGCTGATTTAAATGATTGAAAATATGAGTGCTAATGAATATTTTCAGCCTGTTGGGCCAATGACACTAGCTTTGGGTTTAATAAGTCAAGGAAGCCAAAGGGAAGAAAGAAATTTGACACAAAATTAAAGAGGAGATTTTGGTTTAATGTAATCTCTGGTCAGCAAAAGATTATGACAATAATATTGACAAAGTAGTCTTTGAGACAAATGGGAAAGGAAGAGGGAAATTATGCTGCAGTGCTCTCACAAGCAACTTTGTGGTTATTTCAAGGAGTTTCTAGAATTGTGCTGCCTGTGGTTAGACTTAGTTTATACGATAGAAGTAAGCTGGTTCCAGGTTCTGCCAAACTGTCCAATTCAAGTTGAGAAACACATTCAGAAGAGCAAGAGAATTTGCAATTAGTTCCTGTAATCACATTCCCCACATCCAGCAACTCCATCAGAAACAAAACAAGGGACCATAGCTGTAAAAGGAGCCTAACTGGTAGATGCTACAAAGATAATCTTTATTCACCAACAGTTTTTAAGTGAAAGTATTGATTTCTAACACCCCAGGGATGCTTTGTGGAAAGCTTTCTGGCAGATAAAACTACCACTTAAGTTTTGGGGAAAGAAAGAGAGATACATCTCTATCTTTTGATTTCCTTGCATCTTTATTTTTCCCAATTTCTCTTCCTAAAATCTGCAGTAGCCATCATCTTCCTTTCTACAGCCTACTGCCTTGAGCCCAGCCAGTGAACAACAGGTATGGCATTTAATTGTTTGCACATATGTATACAAGGCAACATAGCTTAGGATCAAATCTATGCTCCATATGTCACCAAAGCCCCTGGTATATCACTGGAAATGCTGGTTGACTAAAAAGTAAGAATTCATTAAAAGGGCCATCACATCTAAGACAACTGTCATCCTTGGAAACTGCTATCTTTATACTACGCTATTTTACCTAGTGTTTGCCTAGTGCCTCCCACAACATTCTTAGAAGACTTTCCCAGCATTGATCAGGTAGCAGAACCAGGCTCAACTGTCTGGTTAGCAAGAATTTTTCCATTTTACATAGAAGAATACTGAGACCTATAACAGTTAAGTCCCTCACCACCTCTGAAAGAATTTTTTCGAAGTTTACAAAACGTATCTAAACATCCAGTGGAAGTAGTAAGAGAAATGCCATACTTTCAACTCATACCTTTGCCAAATGGCTTCCTTAATTTGCCTGTCTATAGGACGCTGGTATAGTGCTAAGGAAACAACTGCCCTGTCACCCTCCTGTATGTCGTTCTTCAACAGCACTCACAGAGCTGCCCCTTTAGCTCCAGCATCAAGGGGCTTGTGATCCTGATGATGGTACTCATAAATCTGATTCCTGCTACTGATGGGGGAATGGTCTACATCACTCTTCCAACACCAGCTCTGTTTGTCTGCACATCAAAACAGGATCCAACATTGAATACTTCAATACTCCAAATACCAAGAGAAGCTGGGACAGCTCAGTTCATCAGAATACAGATCCAAGGGGCAAACTTTCAAGAAGGTCAGAGCCCAGTATCCCCACCAGCTCTCTATGAAAGCTTGGCCTCAGTTTCCACTATCCAGGAACAGATCTTCAGACCTCAAAGTGCTGAGCACTTCTCATGCCTTCCCTGTTCAAAGGTCATCAAGTCATTGTACAGCAGAGCTGGGAAAGGAGGATGGGTCCTCCAGATGTAAGCCTTCAGCACTGAAGCCTATCCTATTCCATAATGTCCCAGGAAGGGATTTTATGTTTTGCAGAGTACTAAAACGCAGTCACAATGAAGCATAAGCAATGAAGTGAGCTCTCATGTCACAACAGTCTTTATTAGCATAATTCCTAATTGTGACTGCTTAAAGGCCCCATAAGAGCAAGAATAATTACGTTTAACAGGCAGAGTGATAAAAAGATAAGATCAGTCAATTCTCCATCCCTCTTCTCAGACTGCTACAAGATCCTTTTCTTTTCCTCTACTGCTCAGGAGTGTTTTACAGTCAAGGCATCATATTCCACAGAAAAAAAGTGCCCATTTCTGGTGTCCCCAGGGATCTTCTACTTGTGACCTCCTAACACTAGTTGCCTTGAAAGGGACATCATGCAAATCTCTTAGTGGCACCAAAAAAACAATGACAGAAGTTAGAACCCAACTAGAATACAGTCTATAAGAAAAGGAAAGGTGCAACTAAGCTGTCACATAGGGAAACCCAGAAGTATTGCAAAATATTCCAGAACTGCACAAATTTGCAATCTATTTCCACTNGCACAGGGAAACCCAGAAGTATCGCAAAATATTCCAGAACTGCACACTGCGAAAGGAACCCACCATTTAGTTACAAATTTGCAATCTATTTCCACTGTGATCAGTAAGAACATAGACTGAAATGCATTCAGTGCCTTCTCACAAGCAACCACTTCCTAACCTGCACTGCTGATTTGAAGCATGCAGTAAGACTGAACCCTAAAAAGATGATGTTCCAGGAGGTGCTGTAAACACTGGAGCAAAAAGCATTTTTTCTGTTGTTGTTGGACTGTACAGGCTTGCAATGAGGACTCGCTAACAGCTCCGTTCCATGAGGGCTCCTGGACAGAGGAAGCTCCTCTTTCCTGAATCCAGTTCAATCATTACAAATATAGTGGGTCCTTGCAACAGTGGCTCTTTTTGGATACAGTGGCCTATTTCAGATACCACTGATTATTACCAAAAAGAAAAACATACAGGAGACTCAGTCAAGCCCAACTGTCTTGGTAAGAAAAGGATTTCTAAGTAGGACAACAGCTTGGAATCCTGAGGACACTAACACACTGGGCTGGGGTCTGTCCCCTCCTGCCCCACTCTCGCCCCAGCCTGCCCACCTGTCTCTCTGCGGGCAGTGGGATGTGTCCTGCCTGGCAAGACCTCTGCTCAGCCAGCCCCATGGCTTCCAGTCCCCAGTGAGCTGTCAGCCCCCACGTTGCCCTAACACAGCATAAGATCTTTAGATGCCAACTGGTACCAACCACAGCAAACCAAGAGCTGCTATCCCAACAAATACAAAATGATGCAGCTACTCTAGCTAGTAGGCTTCAGAATACCCTTTTAATATGCATTAGCCATTTTCATTACAGTCTGGGGACAGCTGAACCATTTCACCCCTCCCCTTATGTCCCTTTAACTCCTCCAAATCTTAAAAGAACATTTGTTTTCAAGCTGACTTGTCAATTAACTTCATCCACTCCCACAACTACCTGCAGTTGCAGGCTCAGACCATGTCCAGAATTGTCACAACAACACAAGGAAAAACACTTCTCTCCATTTAAACTGCATTTTACATAACCAGGAGATTAAAGCAGACAGAGACTCTGGGGTTTAATTCAAACTCAGGCTCTCAGGTGTGATTCTGTTTTGCTGCAGGTATTTCAATCTCCATTAGAGATAGAAGAAGAACAGAATCTTATATGATTTCATATGCATTTGTTTTGTTTTTTATAGCTGGTGAAGAGAGCTATATTAATAGCACAGCAGGGGCTGAACTGAATCCAAAGACCTGGAAAATAAAATATTCTCAGTATTCATTATTTCAGTACTTGTGAATTCCAACAAGATGAGACTCTGTACGCTTATCGTGGAAGACAGAAAAAAAAAATAAAACAAGCATGGATTAAAGTTGATAAAAACCCTCAATTTATTTACAGTAAATAAAGCACATATATTTGCAAATTGTAAAAGGCATTACCCTTGGAGTCCTCAAAGATTCTAATGTATTGGAACAAACAGTAGGCATGCCCAATTTAAATATTCAAAGAAAAACTTGGCAAGAGATTTGCAATGTGATATCCAACTGCTGAAGATGGACTAACCCAACACTAAGAGCAGAGCTCTGAAGGCCCGAGTCATGAATCCAAATCTCAGACATACTAGTTTTTACAAAATGTCTGTCATGTCTCATCTTAAATCTAGCATGAACCTGATGTATGGACATTTTACCATTCTCCTTCTTAAAATTAGGATTAAAATTGAGCCATTTAAAAGTGTTTTAAAGTAAATTGACCATAGGATTACAAAGCAATGTTACCTCTTAGTTTTGCTCAGTATTAAACAAAAACTTTTCACCAACCACACACCCCCTTGTCAGTGTCTAAATCCCAGAAATAAGAACAAGTGTCACAAGAAAATGGACAAATCAAAGTCTTCTGGATCCCTCTTCCATTCCACTTTCAATTCTACATTTCATAAGTAAATGAGCCTTATCTAAGCTAATTAAAAAAAAATTATAGGATTCCTTCAAACAACTATATCAAGAAAGAAAAAAAAAAAACAGAGAAATATGGAATATTTACTTGAACTAAAACCAAAAGATCCAATAGATCCAATTGTGCTAGTAATAAAGGGCTTCTCACTTTCAGTGTTATTAGCCCCTGTTGACCTTACAGACACAAATTTAGGGTGAAAGGCATGTAGGGCTTCACAGAGGACATCCTACATGGCCTTGCAGTGCTCAGCAAACACTCTCCAGAGGCTCAGAGGCTCTGGTGTTGGATATTTTAAGGAGAGGGGTCATGATCACATGCTAGATTTTGTGAGTATTTCAGTTTTCTCTTCATACAACCTAACCTCCGGTTTTATTTTTTACCAGAAATGAGTAGGTCACTGCTGTCTTAAGATACCACTGAGACATTCTAAGAAAGCAACAGGAGATCCCACACAGCTTAAACAAGAGAAAGTGGGTCTAGAGGAAAAGCTTGGGTCACACTGGGCTGAAGAGGCACTGAGGCATGAACACGGCTCTCACAGAGGAGTTTTCAGAGAAGCAGCTGATCTGCTGCTGCTGGTCTTTTATCAAAGACCTCAGGTACTTGTGCAGTTTTAGCTGCAGGGCAAGGATGATCTAAGAGCAGAGCTCACATAAGCACCCAGGAAGCTCTGTGTTGCTCTTCTGTATGCATCCACACTGCATGAGTCCAAGTCCCCTGCTCAGGCCACTGCCCCACGGCTGATCCTTTCACGCTGCTCCTGTAGCTGTAGCAAGCATCCCCACAATATCTGCAGATCACCTAGTGCAAGAGACCTGGCACTGAGAGGCAGCTCTGGGAGCTGAAATTTCTTTGTAGCTGTTAGAAAGGTGTTGTCAGGACAGTAACGGATCATGACCCCTTCAAATGCTCCCCCACATAGGAGCATGCAGCATGCCAAAGAGTTAGGGAGGAATCCTACACCCACAGGCCAGCCAGTCTCCATTCTGTACGTTAGTAACAACTGGCACTCAAGCACGGAGCAAGTCAAAGGTTTCAGTAAAGGCTTGAGCCTTTCAGGTACTCATCTGACATGCCTCAACTTGTTTCACACAAGTTAAAATTTCATGGATAAACTACTATTTATATGTCAAATACAGCAGCAAGTCTAGGACCGCTGGGTTGAAGCATGTGTTTAATCTGGCAAAGTACATCCTCTACTGATGTTTTGTAGCTACAAGTTTAGCTCCCTTATGAGCCAAACACAGGGATAAACAGGGGCTAATCCCACTATACAACCATAAATAGGTAAATAACTATTATGCCCATTTACAAGCACAGTTTTTCATAAGATTATGCTGCCAGTTAATTGAGAAACCGAAGTCTGCTTGTCTATCACACATCCAGTAAGTGACACGAGATCGTTTGATTTACAGCGCAAGATAAACTGTGCATTAACACTTTGCCATGATGACGCAGGAAACTAAAGGGAAATAAACAAGGCTGCAAGGATCTCCTCATTTAAGGCCCTTTTGTGTTTGTTTTTTTTTTCCCCAAAATATTCTGCTGAGAGTTAACAAAATAAATCTTTTTAAAAGTTTAAATATTAAGACCAACTCAAATTGAACAGCTAACCAACAACAATGAAAATTGTCTTTTTACAATGGCTCCCTTTTATGTCTGGGTAAAAAACAACTCTGAACTGTTGTGGTATTTTTGATTAAACAATTAAAATCTCCACCACGAGAACAGAATCATTTTTCAACTTTTTAATTGTTTCTATATTAAGACATACCCAAGTCTCTAACAGCAGTATAAATTCTGTGTATTTGTAAGGACCTGACTACAAACTATACATAAACTAGCACTTATTTGATAAAGGGATTAATCAATAATTTCAAATCAACAACTTACAACAATGGTACAATTAATTTGCAAGCAGAAAAATGGAGTGGCAAAATGTAACAAACAAAGAATCCAGTTCCCCCATTCCCTCTGCTCCAGCTAGAGCCGTGTGACTTGAAGCTAATGGAGATGTCTCCAAAATCAAGTGGGAATGGTTCCCTGCTGGGGTCTGTGAATCAGGCCCTTCTCTTCTAGTCCCTGCCCTTCAGACAGATTACAGCTTTTGCCACGGACAAATCATTTCAGCTTTTAATTCACTCTCTCCTTTTACAAAATGGGCCTAATAGTACTCACTTATCTACTTCACTAGGATGCTTCAAGGATTAAAATTGATGCGTTCCTGCTGAAGTAATGTGCTATAATTACCTTGTTAATGTGCCCTCTCTTGGATAGAACGAAAATTGCTTAGCTGCGTGTCATACGTCCCACACTGCCTGCTGCCTCAGCCCCTGGGTAAGCTCAGGCAATCGGACAACGTTCCCTCAAGACAGTTGCTCTTGTGAAGCTGAAGTGAAAAGAAAATGGTAGCCCTGCAGCCAGGGGATGCAGCAAGTATGCTCTACCTGACAAGCAGACTCAAAGCCACTAATTATGTAGATGCATTCTCCTTTACAAAACAGTGGGAGCCAAAGACTATTTTCTGCCTACATTTGGGTGACAAAAAAGCCCAAACCTGTTGAAAGTCTCCTTTTCATTGAACTAGATCCTCCTCTGATGAAAGCAGTCAAGCAATTATTTCTTCTTTTAAACCCACCTGCAATATGCATGTCCCCACCCATGCTCTGACCACTTTTTTTCCCCCTCCTGTGTGATTCTTCTTAGTTGAGTGTCCCTTTTTTCCTCAGCTGAAATGAGGATAAAGCTAAGAAGTTATGCAACACTACGGGGGAAGGTCTAAAATTTCTCTACTTCTGAGACAATTAGCTAGAAGAATCTTTATTACAGATCTACCCTGGCAACTGCAAGTGCATCTCTACTATCCAGAGATGTGCATAGCCCCATCTATTCCTACAGGCAGAAATAAGCGAGGCTTGCGGACAAAACACATCCTCATCCCTGCATCTCTATTTGCACTGCATCACATTACCTCACTTCCAGCCAATCCAGCCTTTGCATGCCTCAACACTCTCCTCTCGCCTAGCACTGTACCCACCGCCGGAGTAGCAGATTGCCATGGTGAACACGGGAGAGTTCAGAAAATTATATGGCAGGCAGATAGTGTTTGTGGAAAGGCAAATACAAACAGCACAACTTAAAAAGGGGTAGGCAAGAGCTTAACATAAGTATCCTCTGCCACTAAAATGTAAAGAAACACAGAGCAATATTCACCCACTAAATAGCGAAAGTTATGCCCTGATAAATAGATTTTCCTGATTTTGCAGTCCAGTTACAATAAACAGGAATAAGGTGACCCTCCTGTCTCAGGAGAAGCATTTCAGGAGAGCAATTCCGAATGGCAAAACAATGGTGTTTCAGACACCTGGCCAAGACCTATCAATTCACTACAGAAGTGGGTATAAAGTCAAGACCGCAAGAACCAAACCTCATTCTTTTGCCCTTTTCAGCTTTGAAATCTCAAATATCCAGCCTCATATGTCACAATCCTTCCTAATCAACCCTATTTCAGAAATTCCCAAGTATTACCATGGCATGAGTCTTAGAGGACCTGCATTTCTTATAGATGATATCTTACTTAAAGGGGTTTCTGGTACAGTGAATACTGCTGTTGTACTCCTTTAAAAAACAAAGGAACCATTATCAATCTTCACCAGGTATTCAGCACAAACACAGTGATTCCTTAGCAATCATGACTCCACACATTTACAGTGTGCATATATTGTTTAAAGCACTGCAGACATCTAGAACTGGTTTTCCTGTTGCTTTTAAAGGTGGTCAGAAAGAACTCAAGCAACATGAATGAGGCAAAAGATGCAGGACTGAGGCTCACTTGGCTAGAGTCACAACTGTGCGGAGCACAAGGGAAGCCCTGAGACTGAACTCTGCGAAGAGCAACTTTCTGCTGAAACCAGCTCTGAAACAGCTAGACAAAAGCTCAGCTGACAGAACTGCTATGACCTCTGTCATAAAAAACAGTCATGTGCCACTGAGCTGCAAACTCGCTGCAGCATCCAGCTGCTTGTATGGTCATCTCAGTCTGCCTTTGCCTCAAATCAGGTTGCCCTGACAAAGCAGCCCACGCTGAGGGAGAGAACAAAATTTCCAAGTAGTTGCACACAGAATTATTTATTGTTATGAAGATTTTATTCATAACCCCAAAAGTTAGATCTGACTTTTATCCTTTCTAGTCTTCATAAAAAGTACGTAAATATGCAGGATATTCATATTATTTCTATGAATATCTAGTACCGTGTTGAATTTTTACCAAGTCTTTCAGTTAAATCCTGCTGTGTAGTAAATTGCCCAGTCTAAGTATCCATGGATCTAATTGATCCATTATATATCCAATATATAGGTATACATATCTATACTTATATAATTATATATCTATATATCATTCGGTTCAAAAAATATATGGTTTTTCAGTTTAGGAGATCAAGTTTTAGTTTCAGAAGGTCTCAGCTATGTTTTCATACACATTCTTTTTACTCCTTTCCAGCTTTTGCAACTCCCAATGAGAGATTTATGTATGCAAATTAATTTACATAATTTCATGTAAATGGTCCAAGCAGAGCTTAACCAGTTAGGGCTCCAGGTTACTGTTCCCATTGACTAAAAAGGGGATTAAAGAGGACATTCATCTGTGTTAGTGCTGAAAAACTATTAACAAGGTTTGAGTTCTTCTACACTCAGGTTATGACTAAGCCTGACCACAATCACCCAGAAAGCTCCTTTTTGTACATTTTAGTAACCTATTTGAGGGCCAAATGCAGCTCCACATTTCTGTGGAGACTTCAAGTCAGGCTGAGGCCAGCAGAAGTTCCCACTGCCTCCAGTGAAGACTTGCACAGGCTTTTGCACAAAGCAGCCTGAATGAACAGAGCATCAAGGCAGGGCTGCACATGTTCTTGTAACCTGACTTGGGGAAGAGGTGGCTTACAGAAGTTGGGAGGGGAATGGTAGAAGGAAGAACAAAAAATAGGTTTTTGGAAAGGTTTTGACAGTTGTAGAGGGAACATGACAATGGGAGCCCTCAAAATTTTCCCCCTCCCTCAGCAGCAAGGCAATCTTTACCTAAAGCTTGGGCTGCAGGCACTGTGTCTGCACCTACATCAGTTCAGGTTCATGCTGTACCAAACACAGGCATCAGTGACAACAGAGAGGAGGTATGTGTGTTATTACATTCTTCACATCATGGACCATCCTCAAGAATGACAGCCTTTCACTGGAAGGCATTTATGCAGCCGCTTCCCACACAGTCAAGCTTCTCTTATTCCTTAGGCCACACAAAAACCATCTACGATAAGTTCCACTTCAATCTTTTCAGACTTCAAGTTCAAGTTTTGTGATTGAAACATCATATTGCACTAGATCATTCAACATATACCTATGGGCCTGTGTCTTCTCCAAAGCAACACACAGTAGCAAAACCCTCCCAATCTTTAACATGACTCTGCTCTTCAAAGATGGGAAGGGGACAGCACACACTACTTTTTCCATCCAGGCAGTATTGCCTACCCAATGTCCTCAATCTGTCCACAGTCTCTTCTATCTCCTGTTGCCCAGTTCACCAAGCTTCACTGTTGCACCACTCCAAGCTGACTGTGTGCTCCTTCAGACTCTTGCTGGATAGTCCTGGGAGTCTACTCCATCACACCTTCATTTGATAGCAACAGCACATCACTGCCTGCCTTGCAACATACAGCTGCTTTCCTGCCTCCTCTAGTAAATCTGGTAGATTACAATGTCCCCTGTGTGCCAAGCATTTAGCAAACACACGTGTTGGCAGCCAGAGTATTCGTGGAAAGGACATGTATCTTGAGATTAAGCTGTGCCAACTGCTGCTCTGTGTCATAACACGGAAAGCACCCTGATATCCGAGTTCAGCAGTGCCGGCACGAAGAATGACTGTCATCCAAAACGCAGAACTGGAAAAATGCCATAGAAAACACAGTCAAGTTAACAAATGTATATTTTTGAGTATATCTGTTTCAGAGCGTCTTCTGCTCTTTTTTTCACATAAGCAATTTCCATCAACAGATACCTTGGAAATGTTCAGCTCTGGGCACAACAACAGAGGGGAAATGAGGCAAAGAAAGCCAAGTAATTTGTCTAAGAATATTGAATTGTTGCCCAAAAGCCAAGAATGCTGGTATCAGATCTTCACATAGTTCAGTGACCAGTATGACATCTGTACCTCATTTTTATATAGCTACCCAAGTGTTGTCACAAGCTCTAAGAAGCTGTATCTATGAAATAACTTTTCCTTTAAAAACAAAAACAGGGAGAATAGAGACAGAAAGTTCATGAAATCCAGAAAAATTAATAACAGTGTATTTGGACTGCAAAGTGCAGTCAGATATTATCATAATGCGTGCTATAAAAACAAAATAATCCCAAATAAATCCAAATCTCAGCATCTGTGCATCTGATTTTTCTGGATTCTTCCTTCAAAGATCTATTTCTGGGATGACCTGACAGCAATTCTTCTTCTTTCCTGTTAACTTGACTCTTGGTATTCTCCAAGTATTCTGAGAAACGAATATACTAACCAAACTGCAACTGATAAAGATGTAATCATTGTCCTATGCTACAAACTGTGAACATTTTGACACTTAGGACAACTGTGAAGGCAGAAATAATATCCACAGGCTTGAAAAGGACAATTCTCTGACACTGCTTATGTAAAAGGAGAATCTCACTAATAACAACAGTACAGGGATTGCAGCACACAACTATTTGCAGATCTGTTCTATCAAAAGCAACCCCAAAACACAAGCATCAGCTAAGGCTTTATAGTTTTATAGCATAAACTACTGATAACTTATGTTTATTTAGGGCAATGGAGAAGAGGCAGTTACATGAAGTTCTTTTTTCCATAAGGCAAAGCATGGCAAGAGTTTTGTGCAAGCTATAGATAAGTTTTTTGGTAGAAGGGTAGAAAATATTTCCTCTCCTTACCTAAATTATGTTATTCACTCCAGGCATTTGCAGAGAGTTGAATAAAGTAGCTTATAACAAGGTAAACACTGAGACAAACATGTATGTGCACTTTCTGCCTGCCATTAGCTGGGTGACTGACAGCCGCTTCCTGCATTTCAGCACATGCAGCTGCTGCTGAGTTTTAATTGGGACATTTATTTTGAAAATGCCACCAAGAAGCAAATACTCCAAAAAGAATGAGAGAAGGAGAGTTTCAAAGAATGGTAGGCAGTGTTTATCCAAACCAGCTTCACCTCAGGTACAAAATCATTTGCTGAACTTCTCCTTCCAAAAAAGGCTACCATGGTGCTTCTCCTTCCCAGCTGACACAGGCAACAGGCATCAGTCCATGTTGCCCATTCCTAAAATCTATTATGATCACCGAGATTCTCTTTCAATTACCACCACTGGAAGTTTTTGCCAGAAATCTTAACCCAGCCTACATACCAGCTAGGAACTCAGAAATCTGTGCTGCTGAAGTTTGTAGTTTTCCAGAAGCCTGCACCTGGTGTGTGTGCCTTTATAATACAACTACAATTGCATTACAGATTGAAACATTCATGCAATGTTTTTCTAACAAAAGGAAGAAATTGCCTGATGGATGAATTCACCACTAATACAAAAACCTCCTGCTGGCATCATCTTCACCCAAAGTGTCTTAGGATACTGCTTATTTTACCACCTAAATTGCACCCTGCCTCCCCCTTGAATAAAGGCCATTAAACCCTACCAGAGAAATGCAGGTATTAATCATTTGTGCTTTCCCATTCTTTTCACTATCTATGCAAACTGATTTTTCCTGGATTTTGATTGCAAGAGAAAGAACCATAGTTTCAATACTTCCCTAGAGCTAACAGAACATTTGGAGCATGAAAACTCTCATAAAAAAATACCACCTTTTGGGGAGCAGAAAAGGAATAAGCTAACTAGTCTCACAAAACAGATTATTAAGGCGTTAGCTAAAAGTGAACCCATTTTTTCTCTGAAGGTGTCTGCCTTTCCACAGCACCTTCCAACTGAAATATGTGCTTTAAAATGTTAATTATGCTATTTTCATGCAATTTATACTATCTATGGGCTACTGAAGGTCAGTAAAAGTATTCATACAAGAAGCAAAAGGAAGATATGAAGAGATTTGTCTAAAAACATAAGCAGAGACTATTTCAGCATAGCCAGAAAAAAGGCAAATCTTTCCATGTCCCAGAATGTGCTTTAATTGCAAGGCTATCCTTACATGCAGCTTGGTCCTTCACAGGAAGGATTAATCAAATAATATTGCATTTCCTATATTAAATGTCTTTCACTGCAGTAGAACTTCATTGCACATACACCTGTATGTAGGTAGAGGCAAGCTATTAATAATTAATATGATTACATACAATACATAAC
>VZTO01017926.1:0-14489 GCA_013400615.1 Syrrhaptes paradoxus
TCTGCCAGCTGCTTATAGAATGAAAAAGTAACTCTTTTATAAAAATACTATGAATATGACATTAAAAATGATACCTATTATAAGACTGCCTAAATTCAGAATAATTTCTCTTCACATTTGGGATCTGACAATAATAGAGTGCTTTGTTGTTGTGGTGTTTTTTGTTGTTTTTTTAAATAAAACCTTTCTGACTCTTCCCTTGATTATGGTTCTTCCTGATGCCCGTAATGCAAGATTCAATAGAATTTTCATTTGACGTCCACCATCACATGCTGATTTCCTAGACCCAGGAGTCCTTCCCTTCATAACAGCTGTTTATCTTAAACAGCCTTGTTTTTTAGAAAATAAAACTCTCCAGTCATCTTGCTGAATGATTGTTTCCCTGACCTTTTTTACATTGATTTTCAGCTCCTGTTCTTTCTTTCAGTTTTATTTGATGGTTGCCTGGCAGATTCATACCCACTGTCAGTGTGTTAAACAAAACACTAGAAATATAATGTAACTATAGTCTGTCATCAGCCAGAATCTCTTAGTGAAACACAGGTCTATACCAAATACCAAAACGCGATCTTAGCCTGATCTAAGAATTCTCACAAAGTCATTTCTATTTATTTCTTTATATAGTAAGGTATAGGGGTTGACACAGGAAATTTCCACACGAGTGTGAAGAAACCTTTGAGGATGACAGTTTAGTCACTGAACATCTTGTGGAGCCATAGTTTTAGACCCTTTTTTCAAGAGCTTATCACCCATTCTACAGAACAGGATACTAAGCATTGCCGGAGTTACGCAGGAAGACCAAAGTTAGAGCTCCAGGACAGGTCCAACATCATAATATCACAAGAGATTATGGAAAAATCCTCCATATAACCTCCATAAAGCCTCCATATAATCCTCCATATAGATTTGTGAGAGGAAAAGGCTCTGGTGACAGCCAAGTGACCATCAGATGAAGCCAATTTGATGGGTTCGTTCTTCAAATTTTGTCTTAAATTTTAAAAATATATCTAATTCCACAGTTGCTAAATACATCTAATTCAAATATACCGGTGTCCCAACCTCTAGGATTACAATATATGTTCCATTTAGAGTCTCAGACCACCCATGGATCAGATTATCTTGTGCATGGAAAGACATTTTAAAATATTCCCACTAATTTAAGTTTTTAATGTAACATTGAAAATGCAGCCTTAGTAGCAGTTTTATACAGCTTTAGGAACCTTATAATAAACCAAGTGTATTATAGCCTGTACTAGTCTTGTGTAGGGAAATAGACCTACCTTATATCTATGAAACAATAATAATTTATCACAAAAAGTAAACTGGATGCAAAGTGTATTATAAGCAGTTACAATCATGTATTAAAATTAAGCAAATTTTGTTAGAAAGGCAGCTAAACATTGAAAATAAGAGCTAAGCTTTTGCCTAAAATAAAAACAAAACTATAAATCAGACATTGTATCATTATTGACTAAATAATATATATATTTTTTAAATCATTACAAGCAACTGAATTATTTTTCCCCCCTTTAGGTGAAGATAGCCTAAAATATAACAATTAATGAAGCAAAGATTATATTTTTATATCTATTAGTATCAATAAGTCCAAAGAAATATGCATAACACTGTGTTTTAGATGTTGTGATGTATGGAAGTATTTAACTTCTACACATAGGAAGATCAATTGCTAAAAGAATCTTGCCCAGCCTAGATGACACTGTGGATAGAATAAATGTAAGCACTGCAACAGATAGCTAAAACCTCTCAAGTAGTTTTAAATACCACAGCTGAAGACCTGAAAGAGATCAACATCTCTCATTCTAATCTCATATTGTCTCAGCTAATCACTGAGCACTGAAATGATTTGAAATTGTTCATCTTTCTGAAGTATGAGGCCAAGAGCTGTTGTTTTTTAAAAAACACCTTCTATATGAAATTGAGTGAAAATAATAAAAAAAACCTAACCAACCAAACCCACCCCCAAAAACCCCCAAACTTCTTGACTGCTTAAGAACCCTGAGTGACAAGTTGAACAAGAGATTTAAATAACAAAGCTGAAGAACAGAAACCTTTAATATACTAAAATAAGGTTCAGTGAAAACAGGATTTTATTTTCTTCTTCCCTGCTACTTCTTTCTCCTAGACATTAACAAGGCCAACCACGATACTGATTGGACTGGAATTCAAAAATGCAGAGATGAGCGTTAGTGGTGCTTTGCTAGCACTGAAGCTCATTGCTTTAAACAGTTTCTCCAGTTGGAGAATACATGCTTTAAAAAGAAAAGAAAATTAAAAGGCAGGAGTGATCCTTTCAAGCATAAAATGTCTTTGGGAAATTGTAGTTCCACCAGTGCCAAATGAGAGCTATCTGAAAGTACGAATAGTATGAACTTTTCCCATTCCAATCCTAGTAAGTTTCTCAGATGTAGCCATGCTCACATCACTGGTGTTTATGCCAATTTTTTCCATGTTTTTCTTCTGTTCTTACAACAGTTATGAGAAAAGTTCACTCCTGAAGACGGGTTTATAATAAAAACTCATGCCTCACTAGACTCCTTTATTAAGGACTAGGTTTTACAGGAGCTTTGTCCTATCTGTTTGCAAAAATCTGAACTCCATTTAGTGTCAACTTAAAAGACGTTACATCAAGTTCTCCTGAATCAGAAAGAAATACTACACGTACCTCCACACTTAGGAATAGGTCCACTCCACATTACTTTTCCATCCACTAGCATGCAAGTAATTGTTTCTGTTCCTTGTGTTTTAATAAATCCTTCTTCACATATAACAGAAATTGAGCTCCCCAGCTGAAAGTTGTCACCAAAACGTCGAGCGTTGATTGGCACTCCAGGATCAGGACACTCGTTATGTCCAAATGCTTTTCAAAATAAAATGAAAAAAAAAAAACAAACAGGGAAGGGGGGAAAACAGTGTGATAACTCTCACAAGTAAAATGATATTTAAGGATATTATTCTGCTAGTAAGAACAATCTATATTAGGAAACAAGAAGAAACAAAAGCTTGACCAACAGCAGAAAATGTATACTATTATCAAAAATTCCTTAAAATATGATAAAGTTATACCAGCAAGAATCTTAGTTTGGACAGCTAGGTACTTGCAGATTTCATTAATGACTAAGTTTTCCTCTCCAACAGCCCATCCTACCCAATGTTACAACAGGCCAGAAGCATCCATCAGAACGACAGGGCAAGCATCTATGAAGAACATGGTACCTACCAGAAGTGAGCAAAGTAATTATATTGCAATATAATTAAAAGATATGCATTGATTAGTTATTATATTTTGATGTTGTAGTTATTAAGAATACTGCACAAACTGTGAAAGGCTGTTAAAAGTTCTGCAAACCACTAGTAGGTTATTCAGTATCATCACATGTAAACTCATACTTCTGTGCAGTATATCACAGTTTGAAGGATTCTCTATTGGGAAGTACTGAGATTGAAGAAGTCTAGCAGAAGGGAGTGCCAGCAAAAATGTGCCATGATGGCCATTCCCTATCGCAGCAATAAAACAGACGAAAGCAGTCTTTGGATACAAAAGCAACATGTGAGATTGTCAATGTCTTGGCCTACTGAGCTGCAATCACTCGAATAATTAGGTCAGAGGCCTGCAGCTTGACCTTCAGCATGTTGCTAAGTAGTTCATAGGGCTGTAACTTTTGCTAGATGAAGCACAATTAAACAGTTGTAATAAAAACAGGAACAAAAAAAGAGAAAAAAATTAAAAAAAAAATCTGTGTAACTGGCAGAAACGGCAAATCTCAACATATACAAAAATATTTGCCCAGAGCCTCCTACACCCTGATCAATGAGCAACAGCTCAAAGCAGTCCGCCAACTAGAAAAAAATCAAACAATCTGGAAGATGCTCTCCACCTCAAAAACACTTATCCACCTCAGCCTGAAGGGAGGTTGGCATGACTCTGGCTTCTGGAATGCCTGTCCATGGAGGAGATCCAGGGACACTTGGGAACACAATCTCTCATGGCTGGAGCTGACACACTTCTTCCCAACCACTGACAACTTCTGCTTCTACAAGTGAGGAAAGGGAAGATAATCATCCATGACTTTGTAGTCGTCTTTTCATTAACTCCTTTGTCATAAGCAATTAATATCCATCCTTCTTCATTTGGGTCTAATTGTTGCATAGTAATGAATGTGTGTGTTTTGTGTGTGTCCTGATCTAAACTAGGAAATCCAGACTGAAGCAGAGAGACTACATAAACATCACTGCTTGTAATTTATGTGACTATATTCAGATACTGTGTCTAGTTCATAAGTGAACAAATATGGAGATAAAAGGGGAAGTATTCATAAATGAGTCACAAATCTGATAAAAGGCTTAGACTTTCCCCTAAATTGAGGATTTCAGTGCATATATCTTATTAGACAGAAGATTAAGAGATGACCAGGTATATAAATACCTTCACAGAGACCAGAAATGTCATTAGGGGCTCCTCAGTTTGGGATATAAACTGGAAGCAAGGAGCCAGGTGTAATTATGCAGTGCTACGGCAACTTGAACCAATGTAATTATGGGTTACTCCATGTTCCTGTGTACCAGTAAAGCACTCTCTTGCCTCATTCCCCCTTTTACATCAACAGCTGTGCATAGCCAGATATAAGTAAACCAATACAAGGACCTGACGACCAAGCTGAAAATCATAGACCTTTGAGTTTCTATTCCTTCAGTTATTGGAGTGTTCTCTGCATCATCCATTTTCAAATCACACATTTCTATGGGCTTGTCCCAAAATTTAATTCATTAGATATCTTTACCAGGCATAGTAAAGTAACTCAAAGATGAGACAGTTGAAATCTAATTTTTGTTTACTTCTAATAGAAGTTGAATTTATATTTAGTTTTACTGGAATGAAGATAATTACCTGGGACCACATATGTTGCCATAATAAAAAAAAATATAGGATAAAAATAGTTTATGGGAAATAATATTTAAAAATGAGGTTACATAGTAGCAATTGAGTTTTATTCTTCTCCATTCTACACCTCAAAAATATTAATGAAGTTATTTACATTAGTAGCCTACATTCTTTCTAGAACAGATTGATCATGTTGTACCTTTACTGTGATATATGGTTTCTGCTCTTGAAGGGGGCAAAAAGAGACTGATAGCTTTGAAATATATAAGACAAAGTGTAGGCAGAAAATGGATATTTTTAATTAACTCTGGGTTTACGAATGCCAAGACAAAGTGAAAATGGTATTAATTCCTTTCTTATCCTCTCTCTTGGCCTTAAACTACTTATTATGGAAAGATTACTTCTGTAATTTATCAGATTGCAGCTGTCTTTACTGAAGAAAGATTAGAGATATTTTCTGGAGTTATTTTTGCTTTTGTAAGTAGATTTTAACTACAGAATTTAACAAACACATGCACACCTCCATTCCATCTTAAACACACCTATAAAAATAAAGATAAATGCATTAAGCTGCTTAAATACAGAAAACACTTCTTTAAAATAATTCTTTTCAGAGTGAGTGGGTTTCATTATCCAACTGGTAAAGGCTAATATTGCATTGTTACATTATAAAAATGAAAATTGCACCATTTGGTACTACCAGTGCATTTACTTTAAGCAACTGTTAATTGAGAGCTATCATCATTAGACTACTACATGCCCAAGGAATTCTGCAAATTTTTTGAAGGAACAGAATTTATTCAGATAAATTTATTTAGATGGAACTGAAATATTAAACCTGAAATCCTGACAGTGTTTGATGAACTGCTGTATTTCAAAAAAAACCTAAACATAAGGGTTATTCCCATAGTTCATTTTTATTGTAAATCCTATTGTTAACTGACCTATATTTAGTTCTAGTTCTGCAAATGGAATTACTTGAGAATATCTATTTATACACAGGCCTAATTTATATCCTAGAAGACTGCCTTAGACTCTCCAGTATTTTTTTTTCTCATCACTAGATGTAGGCTTGACACCATTGAGCACACCACGGTGAAACCTTAAAGAAGTAATGTTATAAATGTTAAAAGGACATGAAACAGAAGAAAACATAGAGCAAATATTACAGCTCCTGTTAAGAAACATGGATTCAACATGTCATTCTAACTGATTTTCTATTTCATTAGTACTGAATAACCCCAGACTTTCCATTATCTAGTTATGGTACTAAGATAGCCAGCTACAGTTCAAAGTTTAGTTTGCAATGATGACCGGTAGCTACAGAAACCAGTAAGAAGATATCACATGTTCACGCTTACATTCTACATTTGTGAGAAATGACCTGGGGATGAAGCAGCTAAGACAGAGGTCTGGGAGCTGAAATAGAAGACAATACCAGAAAAAAAGAATGTCTACACAGTAATCTGGTGTCAGCTTATGTCTTTCCTATTCAGACAGCAATGTTCAAGGTAAGGCTTTAGAAATACCTCTCCGAAAGAATGACAACCTAAAACAAAACAAAAGAGAGAGGTGGAAAAAAAAGATGGAGAGGTGAACTATGAAAAGTAGAGTCACAGAGGAATTTAGTCCCTGCAATATTATGAAAGCAATATTAACATTCCTTGGAGAAAAAGAGGGAGTCTGGGTTTCTCAGTTACCAAGCTCACTTAAATCTCATTTCCTCTTTCGTTTAATGGATCTGTTTTGCTTTATTCTGAGTAAAACATCTTCATCAATAAAGACTAGTTTTTATATAGTCAAGCATGTAACACATTGTTCTGAGATGGGGAGATTTGGGTATACTGCTCTCCTTCAGATCATGCAGTTGAAGACCCACATTCCAAGTAAGCCTCTGGAAATAAACTCTCAGGTTTAGAGAGGAAGACAGGAAAGCCTCACGCTATATTTTGCAGTGCTATTAATGCTGTGGGCTTACATATTGCATCATCACATCTGCCCTAGCTGGGAATATATCCTGCCTGGACTTTGGTGTGGGATAAATGCTGAATAATTTGATAGCAATGCAACACAGACAGTCCTTCGTATGTCCTTCAGAAGAAATGTAACGATTTTGGCTACAAAAAATAAGGTGAATAAGTGCTAATGCTATTTAGTACTATTGGAGAAGATATTTACTGTCACCTTCAATTATTATGCTGTCAGTAAATGTAGTGCCAAGTAATAAATATAGAGCTATTTATGTTTTTGATTAGTTTCAACCTTTTCACCTCCCTCAGGTCAGAAGCAAGTGAAATACACAGAACTCCATTTTAATGGGAAAATCTATGTAATAGATAAACTGAATACAAAAGGCGACAGAAGATGCTGACTGCCCTTCCAAAAGCTACAAATAACTAGGTATGATTCAGAGCGCTCAAGACAGAAGCCCAACTACTATTTACTGCAGTTGCTCTGAATGGCAGTCTAGAAAATTCTCTCCCCATGGCCGTTAGAGGTGTAAGTTAAAAAATATATTAATCAGGATAAAATTAATATCAACTTACCTCTCACCTATATACAAGCATACCAAACCAGAGTAACTAAGAGCATGTAAGTACTTTTTTTGACATTGTAACGGTGTAGCCAGGCACAACTTGTAAGCATTTTATATAAGCATGTGAGCAATTTAATCACCAAAAGGACAGACAGGTGTAGTTGCACATAGAAGGCATTCAAGTAAAAAAAATAAAATTGCTAAACAAAAGACAAGATAGGCACAAGGGACTGTAAATACACCAGACATCCTCCTGAATAAACAAGGATGACTGGCAAGACAAAGAAACCCAAGGCAAGTAATGCCAGGAGAACAGGAATCCTCCTTTCCTGGGAGTGGGAAAAAAATAGTTTAAAATAATCAGCCATAAGGAAGTTAAAACAGAAGACAAGCCTACTGCCGTTTGACTTCTCTTACCAAAGAGATGGTACGTCTGCCCACGTTAACCATGGTGACTAGGAAGGACCGCAGCTCCTGGGTATTACATACATTCACAGACAGTTTTTTATGTGTAAGGATGATGATTAACATAATATAGGATTTAACCAGCAGCACAGAGTGTGTTGATAACAAACTTAGTAAAGTTCTGTTTTACATTTAGTAACTGGCCTGAATTGTCAGTCGTCTAAATGCTCCCATCACAATTATCTCTAATGCCATAAACAATAAATATACTTAAATACTAAATAGTAAAAAGCCCTAACACTGCATTTGAAAGACAATCTAAACACCTAAATTAGGTACTGGTAGGAATATTGGACTCATTTGAAGGTGTATTACCATAACGTCATTTTTACATACTTACATATACATCTCCTAAACTGCATGTTGAAAACAAAACACACATATACATAAAAAAATACTATTACTCACTGTTATAAGTGATATTAAATCCACGTCCTGACATTGAATGGTCAGCTTGAAATTCCAGACGTAAAATATGACCATTGCTGGTAAGATGCGAAGGAACTTCAGCACCAGTAAATGTGCCTATTACGGGGGAATCTGGAGAATCACCATCTTTAACTGCAAGGAAGTCAAACTGAGATTCCAAGTCAAAGTCATTAAAAGAGAGATGGATTCGGCTCCCAGGGTCTGAAATTATTGTCCAGATACAGTTTAAATTATTCCCATATCCCTCTGGGTAATCAGGTGAAAGAACTGTTCCCATTGGTGCAGTGAAATTGGAAAGGCAAGGAACTGCCAAAAAAAGAGAAAGAGAAATGAGACAATAGAATGAAACACTTCAATAAGGATTTATTTTATTGCTAAGTTTTTGTAGAGATTCTTAAACCTGATGATTACCTCAGCTGATTAATTCAGTATTTGTTATGATCTGTGAAGCCAGAAAGTTGGCTCTTCTTTTTTACCTTCTTATTCCCTTCCCCTAAATAAAACTACCTCCCAAGCAGAGCTCCCAGGTAATAAAGAACACCCTTGTTGCACTGGAAGCCCACAGAAGTCCTTACAATTTGCCCATGTTCAACAATCATTAATCACCTGGCACCACTTATTTTCTCCCTTAGGCAACTGTTTATAGATGAGCAGACCTCTCACTGAGCACATTAAAGAGGCAGAAAGTCAATAGCACCCTTATCATTTGTTGTTCACACAGAAACACAAGAAATTAACTAGCCTCAAAGAGACAACAGAGTTGTTTTGCTGTTATCAGGATAATATTTTATATTCAACCATTTCAGTTAAGCCATATTAAATTCAGTTGCAGGGATGAAAGCAACTGTTTGCACTCTGAATATATTTGATCTGTCCTATTTTAGTGGGAATACTAAGAAAGATGTTGCCACAAATCCGTATCACAACACTGGTTTTACTGATGTTGTATAATGTAACTGGAAGAGAGCTATAAATATCTATGATAATTTAAGTGCTAAAAGAGATTAATACATAATACATGGAGAAAAAATGTGAATAATTTAAACCCTTGATTACAATTCAGCAAGTTCTAATCTAAGGAAATATATTAACTTATAGAAGTAGCTATAAAAATTGTAGCATCCATATAAAATCTACAGAATACTACAAAAAAGCCAATAGTAAAACATTATCTCAAATCACATAAAGACAACTCCTTTAATAGTTGCCAGTAAAAGAAAAAATATTTCAGCAGTTCTAGAATTTGTCTTGGTCAAAATCATCAGGCAAACCCACCACTGAACAAACTTAAATGCTCCCTGTCAGAGGATTTAATTGCATTGTGTTAACTCTGCAATCAATCACACAAACCATTACATATAATGAAAAATCATCACAATGATATGTATTAAAAATAATAGTAAAAATATTTGGTACATACAAATACAGATTGGTATGTTTGCAGACCACTGGTTGTTTTCTTGGCAAATGATAGATTTCTCTCCAATTAATTCAAATCCAAACTGACACTCAAACCTTAAAACATCACGGTTAGAAAATCCATCCCCTTCTCTGATACCATACATTGGTGTTCCAGGGTCCCCACAGCTTTCCTTTTCAATTTCTGTTGAAACAAATAAGGAATTTATTTCTAGAAGAATGAAATGAACTCCCTGTGGGTATATGCTTACATGTAGAAAATAACTACACATTAGTATAAGCAAATGAGAATAATTGACATAACAACAGCTGCTGAAACACACCACTGAGTCTGATTCTATGCTCCAGCTTCTTAAAGAGGAGATTCTGTATAAGGATCTTAGAAATATCAGAGCTCTTTGTGTTAATAGAGTACTTGAAATTAAAAGGATATGAGGAAAATTATTCCTACTTTATTTTATTTTATAAAATTTTAGGCAATAAGGAAAATATCACTTGCAGTACATAGACAAGACAGGCCAGCATCCCACTGTATAAACACTGTCCATTTTCCAATACAGCTTAAATTGATGAAACAATGACATGGCAAAAAAAAGGGAGCAGTGATACAAAAGGAATTGCACAAAGTCGAAAGGAGGCTATACATAAATATATAAGGATATACACATATATATATACACACACATATTATGTACAGGCATACAAAAATACCTTGTCTATGCTGAAGTAAAATGTTCTTTGAGTAGCCTTAACTGCAAGGTATCTGAATGATACTCTCCTACTTCTACAATTGTTCCAGCTATGATATTCTCTCAAATTAGAAACTGTCCAGGTAGATGACATCAGTTGCTCTTCCCTTATCCACCAACATTGTAATTGCGTTGTAGAAGCCCACCAAGTTTGTCAGGCACAACTTGCCCTTAGTGAAGCCATGTTGGCTGTCACCAATCGCCTCTGTATTTTCCATGTGCCATAGCATAGTTCACAGGAGGATCTGCTCCATGATCTTGCCAGGCACAGAGGTGAGACTGACCAGCTGTAGTTCCCCGGGTTTTCCTTATTTCCTTTTTTAAAAATAGGGATTGTGTTTCCCCTTTTCCAGTCAGTGGGAACTTCCACAGACTGCCATGACTTCTCAAATATGATGGATAGGGGCTTGGCAACTTCATCTGCCAGTTCCCTCAGAACCCACGGATGTATCTCATCAGGTCCCATGTATTTGTGCATCTTCAGGTTCCTTAGATGGTCTTGAACTTGCCCTGTCTCCTACAGTGGGCGGTACTTCATTCTCCCAGTCCCTGTTTTGGATCCTGTGAATCAGCTGGCATGGCTAGAGCACTTGCTGGCGAAGACCAAGGCAAAAAAAATATTGAATACCTCATCATTCTCCATGTCGGTTGTAGCCAGGTCTCCCATTTTGCTCATCAGGCAGGTACAGTTTCTTCCATTTTCCTTTGTTGTTCTATGCACCTGAAGAAACCCTTTGTGTTATTTTTCACATCCTTAGCCAAGTTCAGGTCCTGCTGTACCTTGGCTTTCTTGATCCTCTCCCTGCAGGCTTTCATGACCCCCTCCCTGAGGTCCCCTGGACCTCTAGGGCAAGCTCCTGCTCCAAGCAGGCTCAGATCTGAAGTCAGACCAGGTTGCTCATGGGTTTACACAGCTGGCTCTTGAAAACCTCCCAGGATGCAGACTGCTCTGGGCAACCTGTTCCACTTCTTGACTGTCTGCATGGGAAAAGTTTTTCGTTATATCCAGTCTGAACTTCTCTTGTTCTAACTTACGCCCATTGTCACCTCATCTTTCCATCATGTACCAGCGCAAAGACCCTGCCTCTGTCTTCTCAATAACCTCCTCATAGCTTCTGGCAGCCTGACATTAGAACCCACTTCCACAGGCTGAACAAGCCCAGCTCCCCCAGGGTCTCCTCACAGGGCAAGTGCTTCAGCCTCTGATTGCCTTGGTAGCCGTCCACTGAACTAATTTCAGTTAATCAATCTCTCAAAACTGGATGGACTATGACAGACAGTGTCTAAGGACGGCCACGTAAAGGAGAATTATCACGTCCATCAATCTGTGCTCCTGTTAATCCAGACCAGGATGCTTTTGACATTCTTCGCTGCAAAGGCATGCTGGTGGTTTACATTCAGCTTGCTGTCCACCAGGACAAGGTCTTTTGTGGAGAGCCACTCCCCAGTACTGTGTGCAGGAGTTATCCATTCCCAGGTGCAGGACTTCGTACTTTGCCCTTGTTGAATTTCACAGAGCTCCTGTAGGCCCATTGCTCTGCCCTGTACAGGTCCCTCTGGATAGCAGCACTGTTCTTGAGCATATTCAACTGTTTCTCCCAATTTGATGTCATCATGCACTTCATAGCCTTTCAACAGCTAGTGACAAAATGGAATATCCCAGAGTAGACTCCTTTGGTGCTCTTCTCACTCTGGGCTTCCAGTACAGTATGATCCACTAACCACTACCTCCTATACAATCATCCAACCTGTTTTTTTATGGTTTGTTTTGTGTTGTGTTGTTTTGGTTTGTTTTTTTTTGGAGGGGTGTTTGGTTTGGGGTTTTGTGTTGGGTTTTTTTTTTTTCCTTTTTTTACACCTATCTGGTTACCTCTTTCAGTATTCTTACATCCAAGTCATAACATTATATTCATAGATGCAAGTCTGGATGAGTGGACAGAGTGAAAAGCCTTGATAAGGTTGCAGTAGGCAACATCCACAGCTCTCTTCTTGTCCAGCTACCTAGTGATTTACTATAAAAGAACAATCAGCATGCTCAGGTGTGATTTACCCTCAATAAATTCATGATAGCCGCTCCCACTCACTTTCTTCACATGACAGGAAATGTCTGGCAAGAGGACTTGATCCATGATTTCACCAGGAACTGAAACAAAGGTCAGCCTGCAATTGCACAGGTCAAACTTCTGGCTTTTGTTAAAGGTCATGAAACTTTTTTCCCATCTTTGGGGATGTCTCCTAAGCTCAATGAACATTCAAAGATGATAGAAAGTGGCCTTGCAAGGAGATTCACCAGCTCTCTCACCATCCTTGGATGCAATCTGCTATGTCTTAGAAAGCTGTAAAAAAATGTGTGCTCAAGATATGAAACTTAGGAATACATTCATAATCTACAAATACGGGAAATATGGTACACAGCTAATGAAAACTGAGTAAAAAATATTTTTTCCTTCTTTATCCCAACTATCACAGGCTTTTTTCATGAGAGATTTTAACCATAAAAAGGACAGAAATCTTAAAATAAGATCAATTTATCACACGTAATAGTAATAATAGCAACAAATATCCCTAAGACGTAGTTTGAAAATTTCTCTTTAAAGGTCTTGCTGCCACTTTTTAATGTTTCCACGTTTGATAGTTTCACTAAGAGAAAACAAACAGCAAATGTTTTGACTTTAACTCAATTTTTCTAGGGTCATATTGTCAGCAGCATACACGTCATTTCTCAAAGCTTACAGCTATTAATGCTCTGAATACAAACTGTGACAAAAAAGCAAATAGAGAATGTTCTGTTTCAACAAGGAAATGAGAGTTTAATCTTATTATTTACGAAAAAGACTTTGCAAAGATTTGAAAAGATTTTTTGTTTGATTAGAGAAAAATCAAAAAGAACAAAAAAACCCCATCTATCAAAAAGCCCAACAAACATCAACATTTCTTATTGTTCTATTTGTATTTGTTCAAGCAATTTTAGGAAAAGAATATATTTCATAATTCAAAAAAGATAAAAACCAGATTAAAACTCTCCCCAGAACACAGACCTCCAAAAAAAGTTAAAGCTGTCCTGAAGAAACAATGTGAGATATCCTATAGAAAACACAAACTCACTCCTCCCATCTTCAGCGTTGATGAGACCGTTAAAGTCAAACCTACAGAGCTACTTAGCTTTTTACTGCCGAAGAAATACAAATTTTTCCTAGGCTGTCCTGGTACATTAATAATATTCCAAGTGTTTAAGTCACTTCACGTTTCATTTGNTACACAGCTGGCTCTTGAAAACCTCCCAGGATGCAGACTGCTCTGGGCAACCTGTTCCACTTCTTGACTGTCTGCATGGGAAAAGTTTTTCGTTATATCCAGTCTGAACTTCTCTTGTTCTAACTTACGCCCATTGTCACCTCATCTTTCCATCATGTACCAGCGCAAAGACCCTGCCTCTGTCTTCTCAATAACCTCCTCATAGCTTCTGGCAGCCTGACATTAGAACCCACTTCCACAGGCTGAACAAGCCCAGCTCCCCCAGGGTCTCCTCACAGGGCAAGTGCTTCAGCCTCTGATTGCCTTGGTAGCCGTCCACTGAACTAATTTCAGTTAATCAATCTCTCAAAACTGGATGGACTATGACAGACAGTGTCTAAGGACGGCCACGTAAAGGAGAATTATCACGTCCATCAATCTGTGCTCCTGTTAATCCAGACCAGGATGCTTTTGACATTCTTCGCTGCAAAGGCATGCTGGTGGTTTACATTCAGCTTGCTGTCCACCAGGACAAGGTCTTTTGTGGAGAGCCACTCCCCAGTACTGTGTGCAGGAGTTATCCATTCCCAGGTGCAGGACTTCGTACTTTGCCCTTGTTGAATTTCACAGAGCTCCTGTAGGCCCATTGCTCTGCCCTGTACAGGTCCCTCTGGATAGCAGCACTGTTCTTGAGCATATTCAACTGTTTCTCCCAATTTGATGTCATCATGCACTTCATAGCCTTTCAACAGCTAGT